>CAJQZM010036634.1:0-33571 GCA_907164665.1 Colias nastes
ATATAGCCTATAGCCTTCCTCGATAAATAGGCTATCTAACACCGAAAGAATTTTTCAAATCGGACCAGTAGTTCCTAAGATTAGCGCGTTCAAACAAACAAACTCTTCAGCTTTATAATATTAGTATAGATTATCGAGTATTTGTTATAGGTCAAATAATATATGTTTTTATGGAAACAAATGTTTTGCTAGGTAATAAAAAACAAATTATTAAAATCGGATATACAACTATGACGTAGGCGCAGTCTGTCGTTTGCGCACGCAACCTCAACCATTCACCAAAACGTGTTCCAATGAAGAATTTATAATTACTGCATCATTATAAATAAAACCTGCCAGCTAAACACTACAGTTTGTGATAATTAAATCATATTAAGCAGAGATATACAACATCACGTTCTCAATTATAGATTTTAGATTTCTTGAAGACTGTCTGTAATGTTGTCACTGAATTATTAATGTTATCTTTAAAGAAAATACATTTCTTTATCATCTTCAATAACTCGATACATCACATAGAGTAGGCCATACAGCCTCAAGATTATAAATATTAACAATTTGACAAACCTGTTTTTGAAGTAGAACAAGTGTAAGGTCAATTTTGGCATTTCTTTTCTTTTTATGAACTTTCTCTCATACTTTCTCTAAACGATGTTCATTTGAATTATATATTTAATAAACGCACAATTTTATTGTATGTTTAAGTAGGAATTGTCTGTACACTTAATTGTCAGTTAACAGCTTTAAATATGTACCTACTTAATTGAATAAGCTTTTGAAATAGGTACAAAATTACAAAAAAAAGCAACATCATTGATCAAATATTTATTGTGTTCATAAGTAATAACGATTCGTTAATAATTAAAATCAAAAGTGAAAAAAATTACTACCCAATTGTTCAAAAAATAAACGTCCTTATAAAGTAAAAAACATTTACCACACCTAAGGTCAGGAATTAATAATTCATTGCTTAAATTAATTTTATTGTTAATTGATAACTATGTATATCAAAAACAAATAGCGGTTTTAAGGGTAAACTCCTTTCCAAGGATTAACAATTTATAGCAATCAAAAAGGCAAACACGTACGCAACGCCCGCGCCGGCATGGCATTGACCCAGAATATTAACTATCAATACAAATTACCCAACAATTATTATCATTGAGTCTTTTATATTTTAAGATTTAATTACTTTAGAATTTAGATATGCAATAATTGTGATATATTCATATTTATAATGTATTTAATCTTATTCAATCTAGAAGAATGATCACGTACTTTTGCATATAAATTGCAACTCCCTTCTAACATTGAGATTAGGGATACAATAACTAAATATAATTTTTATGTTTGTATTTTATGATAAAATATTAAGTTATACGTGATATAGGTGACTAGCTGCTCCGCGCGGTTTCACCCCCGTGGCTCCACTTCTGTTGGTCGTAGCGTGATAATATATACCCTATAGCCTTCCTCGATAAATGAGCTATCTAACACCGAAAGAATTTTTCAAATCGGACCAGTAGTTCCCGAGATTAGCGCGTTGAAACAAACAAACAAACAAACAAACTCTTCAGCTTTATAATAATGAATATTAGTATAGATGTAAATTATATATGCATGATGCATTCAATCTTATTATGTAAATGAAGTAGGTACATAAATATTATAATTTAAGTAGGTAAAAGATTTAAGATTTAATCAAAATGGCAAAAACGAACCTTCAAAGAAGCAGGAATTAAAATGTTATGAAGAAAAATGCTTCAAACTGAAAACTACCGACTTATATGTCCGCGTCGGTTAAAAAGTACAAAAACTTCCTGAATTTCTATTTTTTTATAAGAACCCTCTCCTTATTAAAATAAAATCGTTTTAATTAAAATAATTAAAACGAAAAAGCAAGAATTAGAAAAGGGAAATAGAGATTAAGTTTTAATTTTAATTGACCGGCGGATTAATTCGTAGCATTTGTTTTTTCTATATCTTTGTTTTGTACAGTTTGTTATCAGTGAATTAACTATTAACTCATAGGATACGTTAATTAATAATTTATATACGTAAATAACGTTATATAAATATTTAAGCACAAAAAATTTCGGTCACAAGAAAAATTTACTCTATGTACGTTCTATTCGACATTTTGACAGAAAATTTATGTCACAAAAAATTATAAATGGCATACAATATGAATAAAGATTAACGTTTTATTTAATATTCCTACATAGGTAGATAAGTAAATGTAAAGATAATTAAGTTTTTATTAATTTCAGAAAACTTATTATTCCGTTCCGTTTTTGTAAAATAATTTTGATGTATGTAATTATAAAATAAAAATTAAGGGTAATTAATTCTTATTTGGCAAGTGCAAATTGAGCACAATATATGAGTCATAGCCGTTTATAATCATAAATATTGCGAAAAATCCATCATTTTTTATGCTTTTTATTAAACGCAGTAATTTTCAATTAGTTCATCATCAACAATACACATAATTTTCATTTATTTCTCCAAAACTGTTGAATGAGTCTCAAAATATCCTCTATAGTAAATACTAAACGAGTACTTACTAGAGGCTAGGCGAATACCAGACGGCCTTCACTATTGCCTAATGCGATAACTCGCTTACACCTTATCATAGCTGGGAACCTATGCATCAAATATACAACGATAATCAATATTTTAGCGGGAAATTGCTTTTTCTTTCAAAGAAACTGTAATTTAGTAAAATAATAAAAAGTAAATTTACTCTTAATAACATATTTCCGCATTGTGTGATCATCAGTTGAGGCTAGCAGCTGTAAACTGATTAATGTATTTTTTTATGTTATGCTCGTTATTGACAGGAAAAGGTTGGTACAGAAAATTCTTGGAAAATGGACGGAAAGGAATTTATATGAAAATTATATAAATTATATGAAAAAACGGCGTAGCGTTTAATGATAATTTTATGTCATGGATTACAGGTTCATGGGTTTTTTCGTTATATTACCTTAAAATTCTGCTAATTTAAGTTTTTGTCAAATTTGCATCACTTAAAAACTCATCCTTATTACATAATTAACCCAAAAACTTGACAATCTACTTTTAAAATGTTTGTAAAACAATATGCCCATGGCCTACAGAAGATACGCTCTCAGCTGGTTTAACAAATTTCGCAAATGAAAGTAATTTTGTAATCAATATCGCTTGTAGACTAACCGGACTAGTTATTTTCAGAAACGATGATTTACAAAACATATTACATTGTGCTACATTTACATTGTAATACATTTAACTTTGTTTTCATTTATAATTTTTATGTTTAAAAAAAAGTGAAGTCCCATACATTCCCCTAGTGGGGTAAGGGGCAGATGAATTATACATCTGTTTCACTGATCGATTTTCTTTTAGGGACAAGTAGGTGATCAGCCTTCTGTGTCCTGCCAGACCGAGACATTTTTTTTTTCTTCGTCTCCACCGGGAATCGAACCCAGGACCCCCCGGTGTTACGCTCACGCGTCAACAACTGTACCAAGGAGGCAAGGAGGCGGTCAGTTAGGTATTATTTATTTATTATTTTATGTTTCGCTGACAAAAAACCTTTTCTTAAATAGGTACCTAATTACTCAATTATTTAATGCTTTGAAAATAAATTAAATAAATAGATATACCTATGTTTAGTTAGATTGTTATTATAAGATATTTCAGATGTCTCTGGATATAGTCGGCTACACAATAAAATTACCAAACTAATCAATAATTATTTTCTTAGAAGGAAAGAAACCATTTTCTTTGTCGCAATAATTAAAAAAGAATTAAACTAGTGTTGTAAATATAGTTAATATGATGGTGAAACATAGTAATTAAAATTATCAAAACGAATAACATAAATTACAAATACTTACAAGGTACCTACTTTAAAAACATAAAATATAAAAATAATGCTAAATGTTGTACGTAGGTATTTCGATTACACTACATTACCAAAATTATATTGAAATCAAAACGTTTCTACCCGCTTTGATAAATTAATAATTTTATTAGGGTAATTTTAATGTTAGAAATTCTTTCCTATTTTATTGATTTGATAAATTGATTTTTTGGCAATTGTTATGATAAGGTCAAGTTTGGAATGGCGTCGACGGCTAACAAGTGCTTGAATGGTAAAGAATAAAGGTGAAACAAATTTCTATTTCCTCATTATTTCCTACAGTAAACAGTTCCACAAAAAAAAAACAATTATTTCTCCATAAAAATCTTAACGTACTGTTTTGCTCAGTGTTAATTTTTAGAGTATGAACGAATTTTGTGTAGTTTCGGGTTTCATTTTCTGATAACATGAACATTTTGTTTTATTCAAAGTCAGCACACTGAGAACCGCGATCGCCTTGAAATACTTTCCAATAGTAGGTATCTGCTGGACTATGCGAAAACGTTTACCTAACATGACAACATTTAATTAACACTATAGTCTGTCCACTATAAGAATTGCTTTTTGACAGCTCGACGGGTGATACCAGAAGTGATGTACAAAAGATTATCGATTGTGATACCATTTCAATTATAAATTCAAAATATTATCATAAATCGAATCAGGTACGTAAATAATAATTACAACGTAAACATACTAATAAGATATGTAATAATAAGACCACATATCTATGCATTTTATGTTAAAACTAAACTAAACTAAAATTTTATTATTTATTGGTTTCTATCTTACAATTTGGTTGTCTTTATGTTTATATTATATAACATAATAGAAGAGTTTTTCTGTATCGGATACATTTTACAGAGTATTTCTATCGATTATTATAATCTATCGACCCATTATTGAATAATTCTGTGTAGACATCACTAAGTGGGCGGGGCCTGTCCATGAAGTGCAATAATTATTTGTATGACATTTTAACATAGACAATACAATCCTTCATAGGCGTGAAGCTGTCAAAAAGCAAATAATATAATGGACAGAGTATACATGCTCAAACTTACCTATTCGAT
The DNA here is from genome assembly GCA_907164665.1 of Colias nastes. Classification (NCBI taxonomy): domain Eukaryota; kingdom Metazoa; phylum Arthropoda; class Insecta; order Lepidoptera; family Pieridae; genus Colias; species Colias nastes. The sequence continues at coordinate 4,984 of CAJQZM010036634.1, forward strand.
TATTTTTCTTGCACTTTCGTAATTTGGGACTTGGAAAGACGATCAGCCTGACGCACTTTTCACTTAATAATTTAATATTTTATTTTGAAAATAACGATGACAAAAGACTGTCATAAAATATGAAAATTTTAATTTTCGAATTTGGAACGTGTTACGCGCGGCTGTTGGGTCGTTGTTTCGAACTGGCCGGCAACAGCGCGCGATGCTGCGAATCGACTGGGTGACTGAGCGTAAGCGTATCAACGTAAAGCGGGCTGTTCACTGCGCGCGCAATCTTCAAAGTTCGACCCTCGCACCCTCTTCGAGATCATGACCTTCGTGCATTTCCTTCAGCTGCACTATCAATAACATGCGGTTAAAAATACAAACGTCAAACATGATTATTTATAAAAATAAACTTTCAAATTATGTAAATCTGTACCTATACCTGAAGACTTTCTTCTCGCTACATATCATTAAAAAATTGATTTTTATACGGAACTTTAAAAATTATAAAAAAAATCTAGGTATTATACCTACACATTTTTTATAAGTGGTAATTAAAATTTTAAACTTTAACGCATTGAGATGATTTTATTTTTATTTAACACTAGATTTCCGCCCGCGGCTTCGCCCGCGTTTGCAAAGGAAAACCCGCATAGTTCCCGTTCCCGTGGGATTTCCGGGATAAAAACTATCCTATGTGTTAATCCAAGTTACCCTCTATATGTGTGCTAAATTTCATTGTAATCGGTTCAGTAGTTTTTACGTGAAAGAGTAACAAACATCCATACATACTTTCGCCTTTATAATATATATATTATATATTAGAATAGAATATTAGAAGATTAGGAATAAGAAAGCTCCATATGTCTTTTTAGAGCTTTGTCGAGTAAAAAAGGTTATTTTTTATCCCATTTTAACCCGGGCGAAGACGAGCCAATTAGCCAGTTAAAATATACGTACCTACTTCCTAGTATATCGCCTGGAAGAAATCGCTATTCGCTGATAAGCGATAAGGTCACCTTTTGTACTTTACGTCCAATCTGTATTAAACAATAAATTGTATGTTAAATGGTGTAAACAATAAATAATTAAATTAATAAATATATTATGAATTGTGATACTACGTAAGTACGTAGGTAGTAGGTACCTCTTTAATTCCATAAACATAGTAATTAACATTTGACTCGTTTTCTCAGGGTCTCATAGAAAAAAATTCGTTTAGCAAAAACTAAACAAATAGGTTCGCAAAGTAATAAATTTAAATATTTTGGTAAAAAAATTCAATATTCTTGAAGAGGTTATATTAGTGTTAAGTTTAGGTAAGTATTACGCATTTTCATAATATCTATATCTATTCTATACATATAATAAATCTGTAGAAGGGTCAATTCTGTACATTGAAAATATTGAAAAAATAAATAGCAGGGGGTGTTACTGGATCGATACCAAACCCAAATATGTGATTAAAAAAATTTTTGTCTGTCTGTCTGTCTGTCTGTCTGTCTGTCTGTCTGTCTGTCTGTCTGTATGTGAAGACATCACGTGAAAACTAACGGTTCGATTTCGATGAAACTTGGTATAATTATACCTTATTATCCTGGGCGTAAAATAGGATACTTTTTATCCTGGAAAAATACGTAGAAAAAAAATAATCTTAATTTTTCAGTTTTATCCATAGACGTTGTTCTGTAGAACCGCGAACACACGTTGCGTATTATTATAGGCCTAGCCGTATTTGGGTCCAATAGATATTTATAAGATGTCATTGTCAGAGTTACTCAAAATGGAGAAATAAACCATCCACGCGAAGACCGACATCCGCGCGGACGGAGTCGCGGGCGGAAGCTAGTAAATAATAATACAGTATACTTTTTTGTCAGTACATATTGTAATTTACATAGATACCTATACCTAATAGGTAATTATTTCTAACAACATTTTTTTCTAACTTTTTGTCAATTACCTATACAATGTTTCGGATATATCCTTGATATATCCAACTAACTCAATAGGTATCAAAAATTGCTAATAGGATTTAAATAATTTTTGGTTTGCGAGATAGATATCCTGATTAGAATAAAAACCTAAAACCGTTGAAAATTTAAAAAAAAAAAACTTACCTATTCAAATCATGAAACTGGGCGGAGCTGGAGCGAGCAGCAACATTATATGTTGTGTAGAAAAGGGGAAAGACGTTTGATGATGATGATGGTTTAGATTTTCTCGACTTCAAAAAAGAGGAAACTATACTATTTTCCACTATATTATATTAGATGTTCTGACTTACTTGATTGCAATGTAATTTGTTAAAAAGTTCGTAGATTTGCTCTGTAAATATAACAAGCGATAGGTACCTCCAATAAGGCCGGATACATTATAATAATTAATTAATTATTGAATATTTATTTTACCCTTTTTGTGCAGAATAACTGTTGAAGGAAATATTCTCACATATTACATACATACTTATACAATGGAACAAACTTAGGCTGTGTCCGCACAGCGCGCGAGCCGCGAGCGGTATTTCACCGCGCAGTTTTTATTCTCACATCTCCTTTTTGCAACAGAGAGCGCCATCTATCGTAAATATTGAGATTTAACCGCAAGCATGCTATTTCTATACTCGAACCTGCAATTTGAATTCAGGTAATACATGTTACGCCTACGTTCTAATAGATGGCGCTATTTAATAAAAATTAAAAATTGATTTTTTTCAATATTATTTTATCTATGGTCTAGTGAACTAGTGCATGGAATAGTAAGTGAAGTAACACAAATGCGATCTCTTGTTCCATAAATAGTGAGATGATTTTGAATAGCTTTTGATAACATTTCATTAATTCAATGACAACAATTCGCACAGATACGCATCCTCGGAAGAACCATGACTTTTTTGTTCATTTTCAATTTAATAAAAACAAATACCAACAAGATACAAAGTATTTCAATCAACTCTGGTGGAATGTAATAACAAACGATTATGCTAATTATATATTTTAGTTTGAGCATAGCTAACGCACTCGGGGCTTTCAAATCACTTAGTTTCGACAGCAACTGGAACAATTACAACACAAGAGGTATATTTTGAACAAATTATCTAACCAATGCAAAAACAACTCTATGGGATATACTGTATCATATTATACATCATGAGTTAAACAAGTAGCAACAAAACAAATAGATAAATAAATTATGTTACATTCAAATATTTTGAGGGTAGATTGTTGTAATTTTTTTTTTCAAAATAACCGTGTAGGTATGTAAAAAAATTTCTTGAATGTAATACTATGCCTCATATTATAAACTCGATTTTTAATAACTCTAGTCTGATACGCTTTCACGCCTTGACCACTGAATCAATTTTGATGATATTTGGATCTGAGATAGACTAAAGAAAACAACAAACAAACGCTCAAACAAATACAGTACTACTTTATCACAATAAGTTTAACAAAATAATATCTTTCCATAGCAGTATAATAATCGATTATATTTAAATCAAGCTCTACTAATACAACATCAATACTATTATTGTCGGAAGGCATTATCTGTTCATCGCAGAATATATATTTTGCATTAAATGCAATAATTGCACTTTGCTAGTTTTGAATAACAATTGACTTTATAGCATTTTTTATGGTAACTACTTACTAATAACACAGACTAATAATAATATACTACGTATCTAATAATAATTATTTGCTAATTCTATTCCTATATTGAAATGCTATTAATTTATTAAACGTCAAAACACTTCCAAATTATGCAGTGTAGGCTTACAACTTGGCTTAGGTACAACAAAAAATTTAGAGTTTAGAGTTGTCTGTGGTAGACTAGGTAAGTATATTAAAACTATTGCAGCAAAGACATGACTAAAATATTATATTCCTGCACCCTCTTATATATATTATGACTAGCTATTGCCCGCGGTTTCGCTCGCGTTAAAAAGTATTATCTATTATAAATTAAAATTAGGTATCGTTTTTTTTATTATATCCCCTTGGAAGAAGAATTCATCAAAATTCTTTCTTAGCGAATGCCTACTTCATAACATCTAATTCATACAAACTTTCATCCCCTATTTTGGGTTGGAATGTATCAGAATCCTTTCTAAGGGGATGCCTACATCATAGTAGCTTTATGCATAAGTCTCAGCCTAATCGGTTTAAAATTGACAAAGTTTCATATAAAATTTCATCCCATATTTTATCCCCTTAGGGGTGGAATTTATCAAAATTCTTTCTTAGCGGATGCCTACGTCCTACCTGCATGCCAAATTTCAGCCCGATCCGTTCAGTGGTTTGTATTTAGATTATCTACGAGAAGTTTTTGAAGAATCAGATCATTTATGCATGGACCAATATAATCTCAAGATTTATGACAAACTAATCTAAATTATTCCTTTTATTACTTTACAAGAATATAAAATGAAAAAGCAAGGACGTTGTTAAGTAATTATTATTATGCAATTAATTTCATCAAATTGCACAATATTATGTTGTTTTTTGGTAATATACTTAAGTATGCATATTTTGCGACTTTAGAAAGAACTTTGATAAAAATATATGTAGGTCTACTCTTCCATACACGTACTATACTCTACTCTTTCCTATACCACCCTATACATACTCTTAATACCGTAAGATACCTATAGGTAGTACTTAAATTGCTTTGAAGCACAAAAAAACGCCATATGTAAACAATATCTACAAAATTTTTCGTTAATATTCATTCACGTATAATAAACCATTTTTAGTAGGCCAATTGAATTATTTAAGATGATCATAGAAAAATTGCAAAATCCCATATGTAGCAAATGAATAAGATTAGTTACAAACATCGTGTGTGGTCGATGGTTACAAATAAAAGGAAACCTAATAATTTATCTATCGACTATAAGTACGAGTATATGTATAAAATAAAGTAGAGAATAGAGAAATACTTATTAGAGTAAATAAAATAAACTGGTATAGTTTTTAATTTGTGCGTCAATAGATCCGATCAGCAACATAAATACTTAGTTAAAAAAATACGCTGAACTCATGAAATTATTGTATTGTCACCTCTCCTTGATAAGCACATAAAATTTGAAATCTTTCCGTTAAAAGTGGGTCTAAATCGACTCTAAAAGAGTCGGATACATACAAACATACAGATGAAGCTAATAGAAGCGTGCTAATAAGCTTTCAATTGACTATCACATAATTTTTCCGTTGTATATTTACTATAATTTCTCTTTTCAACTAATCTTGTTAGTTGTTACATAGTACAATTTTTCTAACACCACGTAAACTATACATTAGACATACGTATTCTTATTAGTCCTAATCCATTTTGTCTTATAAGAACTATCCCAAACGCTCCCTTGAAACTGGGATCATTGGCTCCCAGGTTCTTGTGGACAAAAAATATTAGATGCAAATCAAACTTCAAAGTACCGTTAAGGAGAAAGCCTCAGAGTAGAGCACAGTTGTAGGCCAACCGACGGCCGTAGTACGCGTTGATTGTGAAGTGAACAACTTTATGTACATGATATTATTTATATAGACAGGTACGTGATTAATATTATAGTGTGGAGTAGAGAAAAAAATATATCTTTGATTGATATTTTTCTGTTTTTATGAAAGTGAATTAATGATAATGAATTGTATTACAATGCGAGATAACTCTACATTTTTCTGTCAATTAGTGTAGAGATTTATATTTGTTTTGGTGATAGCTTTAGTAAAAATATTATAAATTTCAGGATTTATCCAAAAATAAAAAAAAAATGTAATTTTACAGTTCATATAGTCAATTATATTTATTACCATAAACGTATATCGGTAAATTGAAAAACAACTTTCTTTTAGACAACCGAACTTTCTATATTATACTCACTAACAGCATGTATGCATAAAAATCTGCCAAAAGTGGCCAAAAGCATATAAATGAAAACAGAATGATACATTCTCATCTCGTAGAAATAGTCGATATCTCATTACATTAGAAAAAATACTCAGCTATAAAGCGGAAGATTTTTCATGTGGGCATCTATCATAAAAACCGGTAGATATAATATGTCGGAACTCGGAAGGCATTTAAAATATAAAATATCTGGTTTGACCTCATCGACAATATTTTTCTATGAAAAAAAACATTCAGGAAAATACTTGTATAACAAAAACATTTCAATATTATAATATATATCCATATTTTTGGCGTGTATTTAAACATTAACTCTATTTATTATACCTATCCTGTGTATTGAACTTAGGTACTTAAAATTTCTCAAAATATTTTATTACTTTATTACTTACATATTTTATTATTATTAAGATACCAATATACCAATATTTAAAATGACACCGTTATTCGAAGTAAACAAATAACTACTAGCATTCTTTTACTTGTAGAGCTAGGCGCCTAAATCAGTGAAGGCTGTAACTGACCTTTCCTAAGTAGGCTGCATGCATTTATAGTGCTCAAATTTATCTAGACGTATCTATCAATCTACATTATCAATACAATATATAGTCTTAAAATTATACATGTTGTTTTAAACCCAAAACTACTAAAGATAATTTGAATTTACATTAGATAATATTTTTTGAAAAGTTGATTGAATGTCAGTGGTGCAATAGGTTCCGAAGCGAAGCGCTTTTATGCATTAATTCATTTGATGTTTATCTGTAATGATTAAAAACATAAATAATGTTAATAAGTCTACAAGGTCTCCTTGCTTACCTAATCATTCTACCACCACTAATAGATACTGCTCTACGCTCTACCACTCTACAACAACGTATACTTAGGCCTACACTGTTATTATAGTCTTAGGGTAGTCTGACGTCTTAAAACAATGAATTAAAATAAATTAGTTGTAAGTAATATTAAAGTAAATATATACGTTAGTTTTTAAACCATTAGGTACAAAAAATATTTTCGTAGATTACTTAGATATAATTACTATACATAGCGAAACGTAATATTTTAAAGAACAAACAAATATCGCCATTTATTTTCATATCTTTATCATTAATTTTCTAATTTCAGTATCATTTCAAACATGTTGGAAGGCACCAAAATAAAGAAGCCGTCTCAAGTGGCGAGCATATTTGACATCGCGAAGGATACTGTCCTGTTCCTTGTATTATCATGTTACTACATCCTTGAATCTTTATTCTGGACGTTAGTTCCGAATGCTATCAGGCCTATGAAGAGTTTGAAAGGGGATGTAGTCCTCGTCACAGGAGGAGGGGGAGGAGTGGGGAGACAATTAGCACTAAAGTTGGCACGGCTGGGTGCTAAGGTCGTAGTTTGGGATATAAATGAAGAAGGTAAGATTTTATGCAAAAATATATTAGCAAGAGTCATAGTTAGGCAATATAGAGCCGAGTAAAAGAACGAATGTAAAATATTATTTCTTGGTGTTCGTTTCGATATTCTGCTATAAATATCTAAGTACCCAAGAAAGTTATAATAATTGCACACTTATTTTCTTTACTTTCTAAATAAATATACTCTGATCGTTTACTACCTAAGTACTTATTTTTTATGTCAGTACCTATACTAAATAAAATGGAAAAGTATCAATGTCCATTGGCTTTATTTATGAGAAAAACAAACGGCAATATTAGGTAATTATGAGGTGCAACATGAATAGAGTCTATACGTCTTGGCACATAATAAATATTCATATATGTACCATTCTCAAGACGTAAACACACCGTGAATAATTAAGTAAAGAAGTCAACTGTCAACAAGAAGATACCTACTTAATTAAGTACTTAATCATAAATGAATATTTTAACCCTTGGGTAGGTACCTATTTAAACTTTATAATCTTTTTAAACCATTTCACTAAGTTACGCAATGCAATACTCATGTTGTAACGAGAAAATAAATAGTTATCACAATGCCTATTTTAATATTCAGAATGGGTATTTAAGTACCAGTTAAGTAAGGTTCTATTGAATCCATGCCAGCTTTATTAGACTTCAATGCGACTTAAGTATTTATTAAATTACCATTTTGACCCGACGTTCCGATCTCTTCGGTGAGCGCGGTCATGGCTAAAGCATTTAAACTCTGTTAATTATATAGAGGTAATCTTTAATTTCATGCACATTTCAAATAGTCGCGTAAAATCCAACGAAAGATTATTAAGATAATTTTCAAGCATTTTCATTTTGTAACAATATACACTACATATAGATGTTTTTCAGCATTACGAAAAACATGCAACGCCGTTAGAGATGAAGGATATGAAATATCCAGCAATGTAGTCGATTTAGCAGATCGGGCCGCAGTTTATAAAGCAGCTGAAAAAGTAAAAAAAGAGGTAAGATATATTAGAGGGATTATCATTTCTCATTTCGTAATGTACGAGTATGGCAATCGTCATTAGAGCGTCTAACAGTTAAGTGCTAACCACAAGTCAACGTAGTCTATAATTCGTTCGAAAGGTTAGTTCACTTTTAAGATTTTAATAATAACTTTATTTCATGAGCCCGTTAACCTTGCAAGTTGTTTTTCGATACGGCAACAACCATTAACGATTTAACGTGGAGCAACGAGTCGTAAAATAAATAATAAATTTTAAGTATGATATAACTAATTTGTAAGAAATATTTATTTCAGGTGGGAAAGGTGGATGTTTTAATAAACAATGCGGGTGTTGTTTTCGGGGAAACTCTACTTGAGCTCAATGATACCGCCATAGAAACTACCTATAAAGTCAACATTCTGTCTCATTACTGGGTAAGTACTAAGTATAATGACTCCGTCGTCAACTCAAAACAATATTTCATTAAAACGTAGGTACTTATAGAAAAATTACCATAAGAAAAATCCCTCTGGAAACTAAGAAAAGAAATATCTATCCACCTCGATTTGGCAGGACACATAAGGCTGATCAGCTACTTGTCCTTATAGGACATCGATCAGTGAAACACATATAGATGACAATGCATTTTATTATTTTTCTGTGTAAATAAAAAATGTTTTCTTTTCAGACGGTAAAAGCTTTTCTTCCAGACATGATAGAGACAGGAAAGGGACACATCGTTACTGTAGGATCAGTGGCTGGTCTGTTGGGAACATACCGGTGTACTGACTATAGCGCGACTAAATTCGCAACTGTGGGCTTTCACGAGAGTCTGTTTACTGAATTGAGGGTAATTATATTATTTGATTTATGTGGTTATGCATTTGGTTATGTGAACAATTGCTCATAATAATTGACCATATTTGGGAATATAAAAAAATCGATCACGAGGCTGGATTCGATCCCACGTCTATCGCCGTACCGTGGCAACCACAGTGGCAACCTAAGGTGGCAACGCCCAGCCTCTCAGTGGACTATAAATTTGCGTAAAAAAGAAATTGGTTAAAAATAAAAATAAATAAGTTTTACATTTTATTACACCTGTGGGAAATATTTATGTTCGTTAAATCCAGCTCCACGCTTCTTTAAAACATTGTTTTTTGCAGGCTCATGGCCACAACACAATCCAAGCAACACTAGTATGCCCATACTACATAAACACGGGCATGTTTGACGGAGTTACTCCGCGCCTAATGCCAATGCTCGAACCAGACTATGTGGCGGAGACTATGATCGACTCCATACGGAAGAACGAGGTTAATTGCATCATGCCTGGATCAGTTAGATACCTACTGCCTCTTAAATGGTAAGATCTGAATTTATACGATTTATATAACTACAAACTAGTTTGTGACGATAACTTTAGGGGACAATTTATGCTTCATCCTCTACTGTTATTAAAATAAAAGCAAGTTATTTAAATTTTGCGCACCATGGTTATCAACTGCTTTTCAACAAATGTTTACCATGTATTACGGGCCTTTAGTTTCTGTGATCTGTGATTACGGGGCTTTATAAACATGCTCTCATTTCAACATAAAAACTTTCACTTAAAAATATTAACAACTCGACTACATTTTTTTCTGTTACAATGATAGTAAAACTTTTTTAATTATTTATTGTTTATATTGTAATTTCAGCCTTCTCCCAGCAAAAATGTGTTGGGACTTGATGCATAGAGTAATGAAGGGGCCACAATCTATGATGGAATTGAAAAAAAAACCACAAGTCGCCTAACACAAAACCCTAGTGTGCGAAAATGTGTCTTATGACATAGGGCATTAAAGTATTAAGTTGAACAACATTTTTATAATGTGTGTTTTGTAAGGATGAGGTAGTTTCTTTGTAAATAAAATTGATTATAGACTATTCAAATTCATAGACTGATGTCTTCTGATCGAATTATTACGTTGTAGCGCGTAGTATTAAGTTTTTATTTAAAAATTAAAAATTTGCATTTTTCTACAAACTTTTTTTCATTCTATTGTATATTCAAATGCCCTATCAAAAAATCCATACTTGTAGAACATCTAGGTTTGATAAATTCTCATTCTAATAAAGATAAGTTTTTAAATACAAACACACAAAAAGAGGAGATAATTTAATTAAACCTAGAAGTAATATCACATTTCAAAATAAGTCGTAAAAATAATCTAATCCTTGGCCGAGTTCCCATATGGCTACTCCAGTACCAAATTCTTTTGCAAGATCCAGTCTCTTTTGAATAGAGTATAGAGTTGGGAAGAATACCTTTTTCGCACCTTGTGATGTCCTGGGAAATAAAAAATTCAATATTAAGTAATTATTTATGGTCTGACATATTCCATTGAAAAGGTAAGTATGTACTGATAGGAAGTTTAAGAATACTTATAATTGAATAACAAAATATTGAAGTAGCTGCAGAAGCAAGCAAATGCTTTGTAGCATTTATTTTATTTATTGTAATGACAATTAATTTATTATCATTCTTTTAAATAAACTTATTTCTCATCATTATAAAATGTATATTTATTAATAGTTTTCTTAGTAAATTACCTGATTTCAATATAATTCTCAGCTGTATTATTATTGTAAGACAACATCTGATTATTTTTGGCATTTTTCAATAATTCTATGTACTCTGCACCAACAATAGGACCACCTCCATTCGCTGTATATGAGTTGCCATAGAAATTTAATCCGAGAAGTATTTTTGATCTTTTCGAGGGATTTTCTTCATTTTCGATTAACTTTTCTAGACACAATCTCATCCAATATAAAGGTGCATTTGGACCTGGAACAAATTTATCATTGTGATGTCAATATCATATCAATAAATTAAAAAAAAAATTATTTCTATGAAATAAAAATCCTACTTTAACAAGGTGAAATAGAAAACAAGTTATGGGTACATATCAAAACCAACTAACCAGGTTTCTGTGGATTTGAGAAATCATATGTCATCACAGAAATAGCTTCCACATACGGATAGACATCATTATAAGCTTTAATGAAGAATTCATCACTGGGATAACCTCGGAAAGGTGGGTAGACTAGAATAAGTTTCAAGTCATCTTCACTCATTTCTAAACCTGCAAAAATGTTTATGATAATTAAGAAATTATTATAGAAATTGTATGTTGATAATATACAGAAGATGCTACAAGTTACAACAAACTAAACTAAAAATAATATTTTAGAATTATCAATCATTTTTTTTCTGATATAAACATTGTATCGAGCAATACTAAGGACGGCCATACACCAACCGGCTTGAAGCCGCGACCGCGCGGTGAACTATAGACATTCATTCACTGCCGTACACGGACTGATCGAGCAGTTGCGACCGCTACAAGCCGTCAACTGCGCGGTTTGTATAGCGACAGCTCGAGCAGTCAACAACCGACCGCTCGAGCAGACCGTGTACGTCGCTCAGCCGTTAACTGCTCGAGCAGTCCGTGTACGGCCGGGTTAAGTCTCATCAAGCATTTTCCTAACATAACATAACAAACAAAATCTCTAGTAAAAGTACTTCAACACCATTATCAACTACATATTTAAAAATTAGCTACACTTTAATAGCATACAAAAAACAAAAGGAACCCAATAATTGATTACAAGCCAATCTTACCAAACTGTTGGATGAATTTAACAGATTTCTCCACATACTTTCCAATCTGTGAAAGCATTTCTAACACTATACCATCAAAGTTCCACTGTTTGCACGTTTTCTTTACTTCTTCAATGAGCGCCTTTTGCTCAGACAGTGACGATGGTTCTTTGAAAAATGCTTTCAAATCTGACGCTTGCCAGTTTTCAAATAGCAGCCGAGGCATTACTGAAATTAGTAAAAATTAGTGTAGAACTTTTTCCTACCATTCAGTCAAGTCCAATCATTTCAATATCAATTCATACAGGACACACACATAAATTTAATATGGTTGATTTTAATATTTCAAGCATAATTTGAAGCACTTACTTTTCAAATTGCTGGAAGCTCCTTTTTGCTTCACTATTTTCATCCAGGCATGGTCAACATCGTGCAAACCAGAAATAATGTAAATATTAGGACTCTGTCGCTTGACTTGCAACCAAACTGGTGATATATAATTGAATTTGGGTCCCCACATTTTGGCCACATCGTAGCCTTTGTTATTCCACTGTGAAAATAACATTAACAACATTATTGTTAATTGAAAATAGATATTGAATAAGCTGGTTTTAACTCAATAGCTATACAATTCTTACCGGCGTAACAAAACCCAAAACTGCATTGTTAAAGTTACGTGTGTTGACGTTTTGATGGTAGGTAGCGTGATATTTTATGATATCCTTCGCATATGGTGTTTCGACTACCAATTTCCTATCCAATACATTATTTTTTCGTGGACCATCTTGCGGTTTTACACCTTTCTGTGACTTTTTATCAGCCGGCGGTGATAGTGTGGCAAAGCAAACACTGAGCATAAAAAGTACTTGTATTATTGTAGAAAGGCATCTCATCTTTCGGAATATCAATTATTTATCTTTTATGACTAGAATTACACAAATACGAAATAAAATAAAACACCGGCTATTCAAAACGATCTCGATGGCTGAAGGCTGAAGCCCTTAGCTTTTTTTAAGTTTTGACTTTTGACAGATATGGTCATCGACGGGCGTCGGGCTGTCAAAAATCCTACTTGACACTAAATTGCAGATCAAACATAGATTAAATACGGAATTGGCCAGAATAAATATGTATTTTTAATAATTTAGGGAGGATCGGAAGTTTTTTATGGATATGGAAGATATTATACATTAAGATGTAGTAGCATAATTGAACGTACGTCTTCTTTTTTAAACTCTCTTTCTCAGTTTATATATTCAAGTTATTATAAGTCTGTCTAGCTCTATTTATGAATGAATGAATGAATGAAAATACTTTATTTGGACCAAAACAAGGAAACAACACGAAAAAAACACAGTCAATTCAAATACGTACAAAAAAGGCGGCCCTATAGCTAAAACATCGATCTCTTCCAGGCAACCTTTAGTCGACTTATTAGTCGAGGATCTTGAGAATTACTTTTTAATTTTTATGATGAAGTTGATGGTGCACCACACTTATGGTCACAGAATAATATATTTGTGGTATACTTTAACGTCGTAAGTTGTAACCAGTATTAACTGTACAATGCAGCACAATATGAAAATATTGAAGCATATTTCCGTTCTTTCTCTCTCCTGTGTCGAAAAAGCGATCACAAGACGGGATTCGAATTATATTTAAAGCATTTGAATGCTATAAAACTAAATTTTCAAATTCGAGTCTAGGAGAGCCGGTTACATAAAAAACATGTGACATGTCAGTTACATACAAACATACAGGTAAAGCTAGGCTAATAAAAGCGTGTTAAGTAGGTAAGTAGGTATTATTATTTATTACATACTTTTATGTAACACTTCAATTCTCCAATGGAAGTGCTTTTCATACATACCTAGATACAAAACGTTTGAAAAATTGAAAATATCAAATTTATACATCACCAAGCACAATTATTACGAAGCTATCCAATTAAATAACGTACCTAACACTTGACTATCAACTATCGTTATTCGTAACACTCGTTCTACAAGTTTCAAATGTTCCAAAAACTTTCTTCTACATCCATCCTTTTTCAATCCTGACTTTCTTGATAGGTTTATATGAGTGACTTTAATAAACGGAAACGTAATTTAACATTTACAATAATTATTTAGTACATTCTCCACAACAAACATAACATCTACGGAAAAGAAAGTCCATCGGGTGGTAGCGATGATTCAGTATTATAACAGAAGCTGTGGCCTCAACATGGCTTTACGACTTTCTCGACTTCGTTATTTAACTCTAACGTTAATATTTATAGGTAATATATTAATTCTAAAAAAGGATTAATCCACTTGGTGTTAATAAATAATAACAGTGGCTTCTACAATTTGAATATATTGTGATAGAAGTGTAACTTGTGTTATACGAAATTCATATTTTCCAGGTATTCACGGTAAACATGTGCAAGACAGGGATTCAAATAATATTAAATGCCATGAGAATGGAAGGTTTTACAGGTGAGCAAGTTTACAAGTATTACTATTACTTAATTCGAAGTGACGTAGAACTGAAATCTTGCGAATCTCCAATCTAGGCGAATAAATTATGGTCAACTGTCGATTTTATTTTCTATAATGGATCGTATAAAACTTGAGTAAATGAATATGTACTTAAATTATCTTCAAAGTTCACAGATACTTTCTAAATAAGTTGCTCTATGTTATTTTAATCTTCTTATCGATGAAATAATATTAAAATTAATGCACTCGTTGACTCGTAATAATTGTGTTCTCTCCACAAATATCCGGCCATCGTGAGACCAAGATAAAGAAATTGTTAAAAAATCCATTGGATCTCAAGAATATCAATAGAACTCATATCGACCTTTATAATATTTTCTATATCTATATATAATATATATCTATATATATAAAACTCAAAGGTGACTGATATAGTGATCTATCAACGCACAGCCCAAACCACTGGACGTATCGGGCTGAAATTTGGCATGCAGGTAGATGTTAGGACGTAGGCACTAAGAAAGGATTTCCCGAAATTCTTGCGGGAACGGGGAAAAACGGGGATGCACGTACAAAGTCGTGGGCGGAAGCTAGTCAATACATATAGACCATTCATCATTATCATAATAGCATTCATAATTATTAGATCTAAATGCTTGTGCCAAAATCTGAATATCCCAGAAACGAATATTTCTAATTGCTATCAAATATTATATGCTGTAAAAAATTTCTGAAATAAGACTTTCAATTAAAAATAAACCATAACGAAAACGAATAATCCGTTTGGGAGCTACGATATGCGGATACTAGAACGTAGGTATTCGGCTGCAATATAATCTGAAGACTGTAGATAATATGACCTTGATTATGAATTAACATAATCTAGATAACACATGCAAGCAAAATATATTCTATACTTCTCAATGTTTACACTCTTTATAATAGGTCAAATAAAAAAATCCTGCCAAGAGAATTCTACAATTTCCGAAGACAACTCAACTTAATTTGCAAAGAATATATTTTGTTACATAGACTAATAAGTACCTATATTACGTAGTTAAGTAGTTAACGCTATATCCTTACGTACTTATTTGAAGTAATTACTTTGACTGTAATTAATCAATAAACTTTTTATAAGGAACAATTAATAAATTATTGTATAAATAAATGCTAAAAAATAACTTAGCTTCAAATATGCTTGTATAATCAGCATGCATGTTTACATCACATTATATAGTTAATGAACATTACATAATGCATTTAATTCCCATTTTAATATTTAAGAAAAAAATAATCAATTAGGTAACTACATTTTTATTATTTACTTAAATAAAATTTGGCCCGTTTAGAATTTTGATAGTTCAGAGTTCGGACACATAAAAAAGGTTATCATCTTTATACAGTATATAAACAGGAATCCCTATTTCCTTTGGAGGCTTTAGCCGATTTCGATAATTTTCATTTTGTTGTGTTCGTTGTTGTCGGGAGAAGAATCAAAATCTCAAGAAACTTGCGCCTAAAATTAAAAAAATATTTTTTTTTAGGCGATTTCGATATCCACAGCTTTTTTAACATCACGAGTTTGACAATTTGCGCGAAGACAGAACAACGTTTGTCGGGTCAAATTCACGTTGGTCATAAAGTTTGATCAACACTATCAATATTCAATACTTAGATTCAATATAACAGTTTAGGTGCAAAATAGCTATACTGGCGGCGTATGTGAAGTCGATCTAGACTTTTTGACTGAAAATAAATATATTTAGTTCCGGTAATGGGGTGCACCGTAGAGCGCGCCAAAATGCATTTTACGTTACAAAATAAAGTACAGATTTATTATTTATACCTAAGTAGTTGGATTTGCTAATTGGTTGGAAATGTCGTAAAATTGATAACACTTTAAAGGTTTAAAAATACGGTAAATATTTACTTTATAAATGCTATGATTTCTGAAAGCGTCGATCAAAGGACACCATTAGAATTTTCGGCACTAACTTGAATGCGAGATATAGCATTCTTTTACTTTACTTCCACTAAGTAGGTATACATCATAAAATCGAATTTCTGACCTTTTTTATCTCCCCTTCTAAAACTAACTTTCACATATTGGCAAAATCACTCATCTACATTCAACTTAAATATTTTATTTAAATAGGTACCTATTAGATACCTACTAAAATATTTTAAGCATATTATGTATTATAATTTATACATGCGATGAAATAATTGACCGTAGCAATGACAATAACATCAACAGGCAATTATTGAATCAATAGTTTTCCGTAAATAAACGCAAATACTTGGATTAGCACACGCGAGAAAACTCACGCGACAGTCACAGACTACAGAGTTGACATGGACAATGAAAAGAAACAAAACAAATGCGATAAGTATATTTCCCGCCAATGCGTGCGGCTGTTGACCCGCACTTTCGCCAACCTTGAGCTTGGCAGATCGCGGCCATTTTCAACAGCTGACTGAAACACATTTGCATAGATATTCTAGCGACAACATCGTTTTGTCCATTAGTTATTAAAAAATCAATCCAATACCAAAGTAAATACCTAAGAAAATTTAAAATACTCGTACTCACCTAATAAATTCAACAAATAAATCTACCTAGCTTTCAAACTGTCTAATTTGACTGTCTGTAGGAAAAAAGGTACCTACATAATATTTATATAAATTGCTTATTTAAAATAACTTCATATATAAAAAAAGCCTATAAAAAGCTGTGAATTTAAAAATAAATAATCAGTCTATTTTCACAGATCGGAAAAAGTTATGAAATTGTCCTGTCATTCCCAAAATAAATTAAATACTTTAGCAACTTTCACGTGTATTTTGATGTATGCTTACTTACTATATTTAGTTAGCTATAGAATATTTTTATGTAGTATTTATCATTCCTTGTCGCGTCTCGAGAAATTCACTTTCGCTGTTTACTAACCACTGCAACTGTCGATGCCAA
The DNA here is from genome assembly GCA_907164665.1 of Colias nastes. Taxonomy (NCBI): domain Eukaryota; kingdom Metazoa; phylum Arthropoda; class Insecta; order Lepidoptera; family Pieridae; genus Colias; species Colias nastes. The sequence continues at coordinate 22,380 of CAJQZM010036634.1, forward strand.
ATTATCGCATAAGTAATAAAACGGATAAATATACCTATATGTAGTTATATAAAATTAATTAGTGTAATCTTAAGAAAACAAAACTTAAATAGTTAATGCGATATTTTCTGTAATAATTTAATAGTAATACTTACAATGAGTGTATTAACTCTAGTAAACTGTAGAGGCAAATCGCCTAGCTTATTATTAAGGTTAGCGTTAACAAACTCGCATAATATTGAATTAAATGATTAGAATTTGGAGATGAATTTGATGTTTAAAAATTAAACTTAAGGGAGAGTTTACATGAGAATCTGCTGTTGCAAAAAAAATTAGGAAAACGAAGTCAATAAATATAAACCACACCAAGACGTAACATAGCAATTTTGTTGTCCACTATGCAGAAAGTACATTTTCCATTTTTCTTAGAAACCCTGACCGTGAAGAGGAAACAATGTGGACTGCAGATGAGTGCTCAAAATATTATCTCTGCTTAGAAGACGAAGTATTCGAGTTTCAATGTACAAAGGGGCTGCTATTTGATGTGAATCGACAGCTTTGTGATATGTACCAGAATGTCCATAATTGCGATTTAACTACAGGTTTGTAAATGTTTACTTGCGTGTGAAATCATTTGCATAATGTATTATAATCACGTTTCACGAAATGTATCATTGTAGCGTAATTTTTATAAACTCATCAATATCGATCTTATTTTTTGCTTATCTATTGTCTATCACGCATAATGTTTTAGATGTAATTAAAAAAATGGTGTAGATATTATATTCTTCTAAAGGTGTCTTCTTTGGCGCCTTCAAAGTTCAAGCGTCTTTTCACTTAAAAGCAACCCATTAAATTGTAATTTCTACCTTATCCCATAATCATTCTATAAATGCTATCCAGATAAACAATAAGTATACTTTCTTCCCAGAAACGTTAGTGCCAAAACCATTGCTAGAAACAGCCAAATGTGCGAACGACACGCATCTCGGGTGCGCTGACGACACTTGCATCCCGGCGGAATACTTCTGTGATGGCTCCAATGATTGCTCCGACTCGTCAGACGAAGTAAGACTTCCTTATATTGCTCATCAATGTCATATTCAATAAACTTTTTGTTCAGTACGTAGTATGCATTTAATAAGTGGATATCATGGAATCATAATATCTTTGTCGTCATACGTTTTTCACTTAAGTACCATTTTTTCCAGTCTATTGTTTTCTTTCTTGCATTTTGTAAGGTGAGAAAGATCTTTCAGATTTGAGATAATCATTGTTGTTAATTGTTTCCTTTATGAGAAAGACGTCACAAAAACACCATATAAATAATTGAACTCTCTTGTTAAGTCAGCTATATCATGTTATATATTTACATAACGAGTTTTCGCTAGTGTTTGCGTCCACTTTCACTGCATATGAAATTTACTATTTACTGCTAGTCCACTTATACAATAACTTCCGATGTGCCGCACTTTTTGTTATATAGGAAGGAAAACTATTGTAGCATGATTCATTATATTTTCAAGTACAACGGAACAAATAACTGGGTCATTTGTATCATAAATATCAATCAATATTGATTATCTATTGTTATATAAATTCGTATGTATAATTGATAGATGGTCGTAATAGGGTTTAAATTAATTTATAAAAATTGATTTATATTACGTGCATTTAACATTCATAATTCGGTAATTAATTCCAATACTTATAATGAATTTTATGAATTAGACCGATAATGTAAATACATTTTTGCACGCCTCATAAGCGAAGCGTTGAGGTGGGTACTACTGTCACTTCGCGCAAAACATCTGATTTTTCAAACTTAAAATGTCTTTATGTATCATACATTGCACTTGTAAGTTATAACATACACACACATATTAAGAAAAAACACTATTTTTAACATTCATGATATTTTTGATGTCATTTTTGTTATTTAAACTAGTTAAAAAACAGTTTAAAAAAGTTCTGTCTTGGACGTCCGTGTGTCTGTATGTGCGGAGGATTTTCTTGTTAACACGATAGCGACCGAAATACTTTACTAATCGAGTCTTTTTTTTTCTCTTACGCTTGAGTATGCTCAGGAATAGAACCCTTTCATTTTTCAGGGTCTGATTCGATGTGGTTTAATTGTTATTAAATAAACAAAAAAAAATATCGACTGAGATTATGAGGCGTGCACTTTTGGATTTTCCAAACTTTTTTTTTGTATTATAACAGGGTTGGTGCGACGTCAACTATGATCCAAACGCAGCCTTACCTTGTGACACAGGATTATGTCACTTACCGAACTGTTTTTGCTCCAAGTACGGTAATGAAATACCGGGAAATCTAGTTCCCAGTCAGGTAAGGAGTCATCCAATAAATTTGCAATTAAAAGATAATACAAGTTATCCGGTAACTAATATTACGTAAAAGTCGGAGGAAGTTCAGATGGTTCCTAGAATGAAATCAATATTATATCTTATTCAATATGAGGTATTTATTTAAAAACATTCACATAAAAGTATTCACAAACAGAAACAACTTTCTTAGCGGAAGAGTTTTCGATATCATTATCTTATAATATTTCAAATTGGATGAGATAATTCATTTACATACAGGGTGTCACAAAAAGTAGTGATGAACGGAAGCTGGGAGGTAGAGGACCTAGAGGGCTATCCGAATCACCCCCATATATGTTATGCGATTTTTCGTATTTTCGGAGTTATGACGTTTTTTTCAATTTTTCACCTATCGCCGAGTACGATGATATTTTCACTCATGGTGACGTCAATTATTGCGGAAGATGCTTGATTTTTTTGTGTGTTAAGCTGAAAGATAGGCCAATTCATGGTAATTATGGTAACATTTACTATCGTTAGATCTTTGAATGGAATAAAAAAATGAATTAAATGCCAAGAACGTTAAAATTATCCAGTATACTTACCACTTCAAGGGCCCGTAAAAAAATAAAATCACATAAAAAAAGTTTTCCGTTTGACTTTTAAAAACTTGCTCTATCTATCAGGTAGCTACCCTGAAAATTTAATTTTATTATTCAGAAGGCTTCAATCGAAAAATTGAAATCTAAATGTGGTAAGTGCAAAAATTGAATTAACATGATGATTAATAAAAACAAATTAAAAGCAATAACAAGGTGTTTAATTACCAGAAATTTTTAAAATGACCCCGCTGTTGCTCAGTGCAAGTGCGACATCACACATCACCGTAAAAAGTTGTCTTTTAAATGTCTGAATGCCCTTTTATCATTTTTAATGGTTTCTTCTGCTACTATGAATTTCCAGGTTATTTCGTCCAAATTGTGGTAGTCTCTCGTCTTTGTAGTATCCCCACGGAAAAAATCAATATTGTATATTTTTCCGTAAAAATAATCGCACCTAATATCTTTCCCATTGCAGTTATTTGTGCAGATTCTTCTCACATTCACAATGCGTTTCTTTGCACAATGTTAATGAATATCACGTTTCAATGATTAAGTAGGCATACACGATCATGATCGTTTAAATGACGACTAAAAGAGAAGAGCTTCTACAGAGTAAAGTGTCAAAAAACAAAGTAAATGTTATCAGTGGTCTACAGTAATTTTAGTTGACTAAATAACTATATATTTGTAGACTGAGTTTTGACTTTGAATATTAAATTTCCACAGACACCACAAATGATCACCCTTACATTCGATGGTCCCGTCAATCACGAAAACTGGGATATCTATACGAAACACATTCTAACGTCAGAGAGAAAGAACCCAAACGGCTGTCCCATTAAGGCCACTTTCTTCATATCGCATCCGTATACTAACTACCGACACGTGCAAAAATTATGGAACGACGATCACGAAATCGCTGTTCATTCAATAACGTAAGTATTTGTTTGTCATTGTACATAATCACCTGTTATGTATTATTTTCGGTGATCTGTACTTAGCAATCGATCATACTGTGTCAAATTAAAACGAAATCATCACTAATTTGAACCTCAGAAGATGCCCGAGTAAGAATATACTTGCGGTGTCATTTCAATGATGTAAGCTTAACGTGTGGTCTAAACTGCTAAACACTGCATAGAATTTTTACGTTGAATCAAAAATGATTATTTTTCTTTGAATTCGTATTATGAATTATCATTCAATACGATGAACAATTACAGACATCGCGGTCCAGAAGAGTGGTGGTCTAAGAATGCTACAATTGAAGATTGGTTCGATGAAATGGTAGGACAGGCCAACATTATTAACAGATTCGGTCGAGTTTGGATGGAAGAATTCAGGTAACTTCTGAAATATCCTACTAAAACTATCTATCAATTACATTTTCTCGCTATTAGGTATTATTTTTTATGTATGGTAAAACTAACATGAACCTAAATTGAATTTGGATGAAATGAAAAAAGTTGAGAAAAGTTTAATGATTGTCCAAAATTGTTGGAAACACAACTACGAAAGCGGAGATAAACACTTACATTCTGATTTAAAGCATTGGTTTCTTACCAGAAAATAAACAATGAATTTTTCAGAGGAATGCGGGTACCTTATCTGTCTGTGGGTTGGAATAGACAGTTCTTGATGATGCAAGAATTTGGTTTCGTATACGACGCTACTGTGGTCGCGCAACCAGTCAATCCTCCCTACTGGCCTTACACTTTGGATTACAAAATGCCGCATCAATGCACTGGTAAGCCACACATACAAGATTTAGGTAAATAACGTTTACTTCCAATGCAGCAATTGGCACATGCACTATGGAAGGAAACTTCCCAAGTGACTTTATGGCACTGAGTATTGGAAATAAACTTTTGTGTTAAGATGGAATATAGCACAATTAAAGATTGATAGATAGAACTTCATATAGCTGCAAAATGACGTACAGAAACTGATTTCCAAATTTCCATATTTGGTATCTAAGCAACTAGAAATAAAGATCATCTTCAGGCGAATTTGCAAGACCACTAAAGTGAACGTTAAGGTAAGGTAAATTTTAGATCTAGTAAACAACTCTAGCGTGAGAGCAGTTAAGTAAGATGTTATGCGAAGTTATTGTTTGCGAAAACTGTATGACAACTTTGTTGGTAATCGTTTCTCTCATAAGATAGCCTTAATGACATACTTTCAAATATATAATAGTCCATTGAAATGTTACATTTTTTAGGCCTAATTTTCAGTTTTTTAGAGGACGCAATTTTATTTTTTGGATGTGTAGGGGGGGTCAATGTGAAGCTAAAACCAAGTTTGTGGGGTCGCCACCCCTGTCCCACGGCCGCCATCTTGAAAATAGTGGTTGAAATGGTTTTTACGATATATCACTTAAACTATTTATCTGATAAAAAACATTGTTAGCATTATTTGTTGCAAATTAAATTCTCTACAACTTTAGTCCAGCAACTTTTTGTCGTAGAACTATAAATAAAAAAGTTATAAGCGAAAATGTTCAGAAATTAGAGCTATTTATATTTTTCGATAATTTTTTTTTTATCATTTTACGAAGAAATTATATCAGACCATTTTTGTAGATTGTTTTTCGAGGAACAACTTTTATTTACAACATTTTTTAATTACGTCAATAGTTAAGGTTTTACAGCGCTCTGAAGTGAGTACTATTTTTCAGTGCTATTAGCTATACATTATACATATATTATGTGTGTACTAATAATAATTTGTCATCAGTAATTGTTTTTTCTGTTATTATAATATTATTAATAATTAATTTTGCAATATTATAAATAATTAATTATTGACTCTTTTCCCCACCACCCAGGAGGTAGAGTCTGGAAGCACGTTTTTTTTTACGTCGAAAAGCAGGGCTGAAATGTTCTGCAGTGTGCTTCCATTGTCCTAATAATAATTTGTCCTCGACGACGCGGTTGGCGCAGTGGTAAAGTAACTGCCTACTGAGCCGACGGTCCCGGGTTCGATCCCCGGTCAGGGCAAATATTTGTGTGATGAACTCAATTATTTCTGTGGTGTTTGGTATATACCTCGTAAGTGCAAAAATGGCCATTTTTTGTTTTCTGGCCATCTATACTGATAAAAACGTCCTCTTTCGTTTGGTCTATGTCACATAAGCCTACTGATAGTAGAAATACCTTAAATAGGTTGTATCAAAACCCCTTAAGTACAAAAAAAAATATTTTTATTTGATACAAATATATTAATATAACTTAACATAGACTTGTAAAACGAATACTCAATCAACGAACGGCCATTTACAACGTAAGAGCACTTAACATAATTAGACCAAACTTGAATAATTATTATCATTACTTAACTTATTTGTACCAAATCAAATAAAATTATTTGTGAACTTAACAGGTCTTCTCCCTTACTTAAATATAACGTTATTTGGCACATAATTTAAATCTTCAGACATTAGGTCTGAAGCCAATTATGTATAAAGAAACATGCATGTGATGCAAGATCTCTTAGACTTAGTGTGTTCAGAAACGTTTACCAATCTTTAAATAGATTTAAAGATTGGTAAACGTTTAAAAAGCCAAGAAGGAATAGCTCAAAGAGGTGCGGATGAAATCGCATCATGCTTATGGCATTTTATTAACGGTTTGGCAGAAGAAGTAGAGTAGCTTATTTTATATTGAGTGTTGTCCAGGTCAAAAACGGTATAATATCTTGTCTGTTAAGCAGATATAAGCAGTTGATGTATGAAAAGTCTAATGACGTAGATTTTAAATACTCTTTGAGTGAAAATGAAGAGTTTCTGTATTTCTGGTTTAAGAGAACTGAGAAAAGAGAGAAGTCTCCGAAGTGGCTTTGCCATTGGCCTCTAATGAGCCTATCAATATCGATGCTCTGAAATTCAAAGATCTCTTAGATCTCCTGCCAATATGTGATCCAATTTATGATGATTATTTTAAATCATTGTCTCATGGTCCGACTAGAAACAATCTTATGACTTTCAGTGACAGTGATGACGACTATGAATGAATGTTGTAGTGGTACGTTTTACAAACAAATTTTATTTGACTTGATCCAGCTCGTAACTATTTGCAGGGTAAGGGCATCTTCTCACAAGGAGAAGGTATGAGCAGTAATCACCACGCTTGTTCACTGCTGGTTGGTGATTTCAGACCAAAATCCCGGTTGCCATCACGATGTTTTTCTGTTATTAGAAATGATGATGTTTTCTTGTTATAGAAGATGTATCTCTGGTTATTAGAGAATCTACTTATGCATCCGAAAAAGACACATTGGTACATGTCGGTTGATGGGATCGATCCCGCAGCATCTAGCACGGCAGGCAAGCGAACTACCGTGACTTCTGAACCACACACACACACTACTTTTAGGATTTTACTTTGTAGAGAGAGTATCAGAGAATTTCATATTGCACGAAAATCACAATATTTCCTGGCTTTTTTATGAGTACTTATTTGTGGCAAATCACACTCCTATTCGTTTTTGTTTTTATATATGGTTAAATCTATTTGTATGGAAGATGTTTCCCCATAATATTTGTTTTTTAATGTCTGTTTATGTCTCCGTCGAAAAAAAAATGAAAAATCCTTTCCATTAAGGTAAAAATAGGAATAAATACCAATTAAGAGTACAAATAAATATGCTCTAATCCACTTAAGTACACACGTTTTAGACATTTTCACATCATTTTTACATTTTTTTCTTTTGGTACAAACATGTTAAGTAACAATTACTCTTGAACTAGAACATTTTTTTTATTTTTTTTGTAAGTGTTCAAAACTTGAACATAATAAACATTTAAATATCATAAATTTGTTTTACTCAAGAGTTTATTCCGATCTGTAGCAACAGGGTAGCAACCGTGAAAACTTTCAAACGCTCATACTCAAAAATCACCATTTTGCACTTAAGTGGTACGTACCAAATACCACAGATTTGTTCTTGGGTCTGGGTGTTATATCTATATAATATTATGTATTTATAAAATATTATATTTATCGTCGCCTAGTACCCACAACACAAGCCTTAATTGAGCTTACTGTGGGACTAGGTCGATTTGTGTAATAATGTCCTTTAATATTTATTTATTTATTTATTTATTATTGTCCTAGAGTCTGGGAAAAGAGCCAATAGCCAATATATGTATAGTTAAGAGTACTGAAAAATAGTACTCACTTCAGCGCGCTGTAAAACCTTAGCTATTGACATAATTAAAAAATGTTGTAAATAAAAGTTGTTCCTCGAAAAACAATCTACAAAAATGGTCTGATATAATTTCTTCGTAAAATGATAAAAAAAAAATTATCGAAAAATATAAATAGCTCTAATTTCTGAACATTTTCGCTTATAACTTTTTTATTTATAGTTCTACCACACCCCGGACACTCCATACAAAATTATCGTTTTGACAGTCACACTGTAGAGACTGCAAATGTGTGTGTTAACGCTTTATGGTTGGCACATTTGTGACTAGCGTAAAAAAAAATTCGCGTTTTTCTGATGAAATACATCCGTAAACAGCACAATATCTAACCATTTTCTACGAAAAACGATAATCACAAATCCAAAATAATAAAATTACTTTGTCAATTTGATTAATGTTGTCAATCTTCGTTGTGTATCGTCCTTGCAGAAAAATGCGGACCATTTTTAGGCTGATCGTGCGGGGTGAGGTAAGTGTTTAATTTTGGCGGGAGGCGGAGAGTGTCCGTTCTGTAGCGTTTAGCTACTATTATGTATTCTGTGGTTCTACGACAAAAAGTTACTGGACTAAAGTTGTAGAGAATTTAATTTGCAACAAATAATGCTAACAATGTTTTTTATCAGATAAATAGTTTAAGTGATACATCGTAAAAACCATTTCAACCACTATTTTCAAGATGGCGGCCGTGGGACAGGGGTGGCGACCCCACAAACTTGGTTTTAGCTTCACACTGACCCCCCCTACACATCCAAAAAATAAAATTGCGTCCTCTAAAAAACGCGACCCCAAATGTAACTTTTCAATGGACTATAAATAAATTCAAGAAGCGGTTTTTACTTTCATTATTGTAGATGACGTAGCGAAAACAAATGGTAGATAATACGAATGGTCTTTTAAGCTTCACCAGATAAAAAAAACTTAACAATGGTGTTTTGATAGAGCTTTCGACGGTATAATAATAAGAATGTATAGAACATACGTAGTTAGCCTTCTTCAGAAACTGCATTATCAATGACACATTTAATTTCAGGAAACAACCAATATTGCCCAACAAGAAGCTACGCAGGGCTCTGGGAAATGGTGATTAACCCACTCGAAAATGGTGAACACACGTGTGCCACACTCGAATACTGCCCTTCCACACTCAGTGGTGATGACGTGTACAACACCCTCATGCATAACTTCAAGAGACACTATTTAAAGAATAGAGCCCCGTTCGGTATCCATTTGAACTCCACATGGTTGAAGAATAATGATTATCTCAATGCACTTAAGGTGAGGTTTCATTCATGAACATGAATATGACTAATCATTAAAAGTCCTAATGAATCGATTGGGAAAATATCCATAATAAAATTATGCCGACAGCAACAGCAGATATAACCTAATTTAATAAAAACTACCTTTTCATTGCAAATTCCGTTTAACTTAGAGAGAAAATTCACGCGAACGCTAAATTCGAGATTTACATTGTATTACGAAATACAAAGTGTAAAATATTCGCTAAACACACTAATTTTATAAATTGCAGAAATTCACCGACGAATTGCTAAAACTACCCGACGTGTACTTTGTAACATACCGCGAAGTCATCGACTGGATGAAACGACCAACGCCTGTCATACAGTTGAAAAAGTTCCAACCGTGGCAGTGCAAAAACCGACGTTTCCACGAATCCGAGATCGCTTGCAACAAACCCAAAACTTGTAAACTACCCTCCAAAGTTTTAGAACACGACAAATATATGATCACATGTGTTGACTGCCCTAAAAGCTACCCCTGGATACGAAACGAATTCGGCTTCGATTGAATATAGATAGCATAAATAAATACCTATAGTTACCAATTTAGATTTAAGTGTTAATTATAAATAATATAATATTATCAAGTTAAATAGTATTATTACAAATGACTGAAATAGATTTGCAAATAGTTATTTTTGCAACAAGTATTGTGATTTGTTAACATTATTTTAATGTTGTATTTAAATTGTATAATCTAAACAATCCTATAAATCCATGCCCTATACATTGGGTTTGTTTGTTGTTATCATCAAGGGTTGTTTAAAAGGATTTTTTTCTCACAAAATACTTGTTTTCTTTGTTATACATAATTTATTATTAAAAATTTTATTTCTTTTTAAATATTTATTGCTTATTGTTGTAATATTCATAGTGTCATCATGTAAAACCTTTCTCTGATAAGTATTAAGTAAAGTTTATATATAAACATGATGAATATAGTATTTGTCATACAGTTTAAAAATTAAATGATTTATTATTACAAAAAATGTTTGCATTTAATAAACTGCTGAAACACTTGGCATAAACGACTTAGGTATTAATTCCTTACAACTTTTTCTACTGTTTTGCATTATCAAATTAAAATATTGCAAAATCCTTTCACAAACAGTGAATGGCTTTGGAACAATTTACGAACTGAGGTGTTCCCGAACAATTATGACATTGGGACTTTCAAGAAAAGAGTGTATGTGTTTTTTATAGTCAAAAGTGGCAACATCATGTAGTTCACCTGTCTCTGCTTACAAAATTTGTAAAAAAGGGTATGATGTGTAAAAGATAAGTATTGCATATATATTAAAAATGTTTTTATTTACTTAGCCTTATATTATACTTAACTTAAGACTTAACATTACTCCTGCGCAATAAATGGATTAGGTATTGCTTCCATGCCGTCCATGGGACAGATAAGTACTATAGATGTACCTCGGCAGACAACAAGCCCCAATGCTCTGGTATCATCCAGCAATTTGTATGGATCATCAGGATCTGGAAAATAAACACTTGGTTTTACTTATTTCTCTAAAGCAATCAAACACTATATCGCTCATTTGCGACAAGAACGTGTTAACGAGCATATGTATCGTTATGGAATAATGATACAGTAGAATCCGGCGCATCGCGCTCTACTTGCTGCTAAAACGCGATATTTCTAGCTCCAAAAATGACCGAGTAATGAGGGAAAAGGTCGGCGACTATCGGTTTAGCGACATCTCTTTAGGCTTTTGAATTTAATGCAAGAACGGTTCATGTCAGTTGTTGCTACTCCCTTGAGAAG
>CAJQZM010036634.1:58619-73013 GCA_907164665.1 Colias nastes
AAAATGATAAAGTATTAGGGAAATAACAAATTTAACATGACTGCTTACTAAAATGATGCTAAATTAGACAATTTTTGCCATTGAAATGATTCTAAACAGGTAAATGCAGGAGTATTGAGGAATATTGTAAATAACGTAAATATACACTTGCCTGTGAAATTCTATGCCAGAATTTCGTGTCCAAACACTTCTGCAATTTTGCACAATACAATGCATTCTTTATATTCGGAAAATATTCATTAAATAAGCAACAATATTAACTTAAATATTCGAAGCGACGCAATTTTTTTGACACACATGCCATATTGACAAACTGAGAGTTGCTACAATTTTATTATGGTGACTACCCATAATCAGGGAGTATCGCTTTTTAATAATTGGTTCAGATACTTATTTTATTTAGCATAAATAATAATTGTCTCATCCAACAATGCTTCTGAATGACGTTGTTGGCAATTTATCAACAAACTCATATACAAAAACTAACATTTTGCACAGAATATTACAGCATACATAGTAGCCTGGGGAAAACTTCGTATTAACAGTGGCAATACCAAGTTAGGTGTGAAAGTGATAAAAAACATGAACTGGGCAATATTTTCTTGTTACACGTCAATGTTCATACCGAAATCTCCAGTGTATTAGATATAAGGCTCTGAGGATATAAGCTTCTTGGATGTTTCTAATTTCTTGTCTGTGAAAAATTCATCATTTTGATTTGCGTCATAAATGTCATTTCACATTTGCATTTTGCGTGTTTTTGACGTTAGATTTGATGCTGCTTGGTTGTTTTAGAAATTTAGAAATATTTAATCCCCTGTTTATGTCCATAATCTAGATTTACCCTAATCGAATAATTCACAATATGACATCAACTCAATGTGTTGTACAATTCTGCAAACTTTCAATTTTTAATAAAGTGCCTGGTGTATCATTTCATGGGTAAGTGCCGCCTAAAATTTAAGTTTCACGTCTTAATTGAAACTGTTTTATTAAATAATATATAACGAACATACTAATAATAATATTCTTTGTTATAGATGTCCGACTTCGACTGAAATGCGAAATAAATGGCTACATGCACTGCGGAATAAATGTGTTCTTTTAGATTGGACTAAAAGCAGGATTTGCTCGAAACATTTTGAAAGTAAATGTTTTGATTCACAAAAAAGATTAAAGGATAATGCAGTGCCAACAATTTTTCCCAGTCATATTAAGAAACCTGTACCTAAGGTATATAAATTATAAACTATCTTTTAGATTAAAATATTCTTCATAAGCAATATTAGATGATACGTTAGTGAATTTGATTAAAAAAAGTATTTCTGTTTTACAATGCTTAATTAGATTATTATGTTAAAATCATAGTTTTTCATTCATACAGAGTTCCAATTGTTCACTAATTTTGATCTTTTTTGTAGACATACATCTCAAGAACTAAAATCGAAAGAATTTTAAGTAGAATGACGCAACAAGAGATTGCAACTGATATAAAAAATTCAATGAAAAAGCTAAGAGAGCCTTCCACCCTAGAAAGTATGGTGACTGAAGAATTGAAGTTCAAAGGAGAGGTATCTACCGAAGCACAATTATGGCTTATTATAAAGAAACAGGAACATTTAAATACAAGACTGACAGAACTTTTAGCTCAAAGTAAAAAACAAGTTGAAGCTCTGCAAAGCAACTTTAAGCAGAGCAAAAGTAATAAGAAAGATGACCCGAGCATGGAGACTCACAAGTATATTGTAAAGTGTCTACAAGAAAAACTCGCTACCTTTGAAGAACAAATTGAAATATTGACTGCAGTTGAAGCTAGATAAGTCATGTTTAGTAAGGAAATTAATTCAATAAAACTAATTTTTAATTTTAAAGTCTTTATTTCAGCATATAATTAGCCTAATATCAGTCTTATGATTACTTTCTTCTTAGTTGTTTTTCTATAATATCTCTTAATTTTCCTTTTCTATTAGTTTTATCAAATAAAGGTCTGCCCAGTGGTATAATTTCCATTTGCTGAAGTCTTCGTCTGAATTTCTGGTAAAATTCTAAAACACTAGGGTCGGCCCAAACATGTCTTGAGTCAAAGTCTAATACTCGTAAGGTGTTTAAACTTTGTGCTCTACTTAGAGCCACATAAGCTTGTCCAGCTTCAAATATTTTGGACAGTGACATTTCAACACAATCCAATGTTAGTCCTTGTGACTTGTGTATAGAGAATGCCCAAGCCAAATTCAGAGGTACTTGTCTTCTACATAAAAGAGATCCATTTGCATTTTTCACATACCACCTCTCTGTTTTTGCAGTATATTCCTTTTTATTTTTAAATCTAACTACAGGTAAACCTTCATCAAATTTTACTACTACACCTCTAGCACCATTTACTAATCCAGCATTTACATTAATATTTTTTAACAACATAACTTGAGCACCTACTTTCAAAACTAATTTGGCAGGTGCAATAGTTTGCATATCTAGCAGGCTTGTTGCACTATCACTATCTTGAGCTGAATATACCTTTTCTTCTCCTTCTAAGTCACGTAATTTTGAATTGTTTATCATTTTTGAGTCATTTGTATGAGAACACAATCTAGTTGCAAGAATACCGTCACTTTCTATCTTCTGTCTTGCAGTTTGAACAAGACGCTCACTTATTTCTTTTGTTACACGGCCTATTCTGATACTATTCAGTATGGATATAAATTCTTGGTCAGTCTGTCTGTGTACTTCTTTTAATTCAAAACACAGATCTATACAATTCTCCCAACATGAAGTTTGAAAACAAAATTTCTTAGCAGCTTTTGTTTTATCTACAACAGGAGGAAGCTGCAGGAAATCTCCACACAGAATGAGCTGGATTCCTCCGAATGGCTTATCATTTCTCCTGACATGTCTTGCTACTGCTTCCAATTTCTGCAAAAAAATATATTTTTATACTTGTCCAGACCTTTTTAGTTTTAATAAATATAATTTATCTGTATTTTACCATTCACATATCAAAATTTTAGGATAAAACTTTTTTCAAGTTATTGTGCATGAGTAGAAGTAATTGAAAGATAATGTACATTTTATCATAAAGGACAGTTTTTTTAAATAAATAACTAACAAATAAGTAATAAGATTACCTCAAAATAGGCTCCGTCAACCATGGATATTTCGTCAATAATGAGATGTTTGCATTTTCTCCACTTCTGCGCAACCAGAGGCAACTTTAAAGCTTTTTCACATAACTTCTCTACTGTTCCACTCCCATCTCCTATTCCAGCAAAAGCATGCAATGTTGTTCCACCTAAAATATAGATAGCATTAAAAAGTTTACACAATTCCATATTATTCTCAGTATGTTATAAGAAAAACAGTGGTAATGTTTTTTTTACATTTTTTAATTACAAATATTGATCAACTAAACATATAAATTACCTATATGGCAAGCAGCCACACCAGTGGACGCAGTAGGCATTGTAACATCTGGAGGTAAGGCTGCTACGATTCTCTTTAGTAAATAACTCTTCCCCGTTCCTGCTGACCCTGTAAAGAATATATTCTTGCCTCCAAGACAAGCTTCCAATACTCTCTTCTGTTCTGGGTTTAATGTACTTGCTGTTGTTAAAGGAGATGGAGAATACAATTTCTTAGGAGCAGGTCCACGAGCAACATCCTCTTGTTTTCTTTTCTTTGCAGGAGGAGATGGTGTGGTTGTTGTTGATTTACTGATTTTGTTCTTAGCATTGCACAAGTCGGCCACTGTAACGGGACTGATTTCTTCGAAGGCTTGAGCTTTCCCACTTAATAATTTCGCTCGAACTGTCTGTTTTGATGGTGTTTTGTTGGTAGATTGTTCTCTATCACCAGTCATCTTCACGAATATTGTGCGAAGGAAAGATACAAGGTTTGTCGGTGGCGCGTTAGATATGAATACCGTGCAGCCAGCTTCTTGAAACTTTATACTTGCTTTTCCTTCAGCCATAAATTTCTTAAAAACATTGATACCTTTTAAAGCTAACCTAGTTGCCGCTTGTTTCTCACTACTAACTTCCATAAACATTTCCCGAAATTCATTCCTTATTAATCGTAGAGATGCTGTTTTTAAACTTATTTTTCTTGTAACAGATCCTTGCGCAGTCATCCATTCCACAGTCGCAGCACACGATAAAAATGATTCCCCAGATTCCATGATTGTCTTGACTTAAACTATACTTTTTTTAATATAATATATCTAATACATTTTATTTATATACTTTTTCTTCATGAATAATACTTAAATTAACTATAAGAATCACACGTTGGCGCGTAAGCGCAATTTAGACAAAGTTTGACGTAGGTTTGAACTTGGTTTGAACTTTGAATTTTAGATTGACACGTGACAGTTGACAGTTGACACCAAAATTTAATTTAATTACTAGTGACAATGAATACTTGCCTTTTTGCTTATGTCAAATTTAAGTTAATAAAAGCCATGGATACATTATAATATTAACTTTATATTATATTCATCGATGAAGGGATCCCACAACTAAGAATAATAAAACATACATTGTTATTATTTCTATTGATATTTTAATTTTTCAATAAATAAAAAGTGCACTAGTGATAACTAATTACACGTCGACTTCGTCTTCTTCGTTTTTTTTTTTCATTATAATCCCAGCAATGGAGCAAGAGACCCATTTGATGGTAGGTGATGATCTCCGCCAATGACAATTCACAGCATTAGAGAACACTGCGAACGTATTGCCGGCTTTAAGGAGGAAGAAGGCATGGTGAAAAGTGTCCAGTAATCCTAACAGTTTGTGTTTGTTTTTGGGTACCTATAACCTACTCCTTAGTCCTTACCCCTAAACTCCATTGATTCTATAAAATATCTTTAATATCTATAAAATATTCAGACATGTACTTGTTTTGGTTTTATAGTAAACGGCCTTTAAGACGAGGCTCCCTAACATCATTTCTGGCACTGAGAGACCGGTTACGGTACTAGACGCTAACACAGCCGTAATAAAGTTGAATATCACGTGCGCTCTTTGATCGCGTTCGAGCTCGAAAAGTAAGTCTCAATTCTTATTTCGTTTATAACTAAAGTAATAATTGATCTAGAGAAAAAACATCTTGGCATTCGATAGTAAACTCTATTTTCTTACTGTTAACATTTATTTTAGACGTAAATCTTTAAAAAAATGTAATAATCCTTAAAAATAATTTTTGAATAAAAAATGAATCGAGCGAAAATGTTACAATTACGTAACTGTCTTGTACATGGAAAGAAAAAGAGCCAATAAATCATATACTAAAGTTCCATTTTGATTGTATGTGTGGTGTATGTGTGCCAGTTTCAGAATATTAATGCAAATTCACATAAAATTTAGGGAGCCTCCCCTTAAACTCCCAAACATCAGGGAATAGGAATAGGTCGTATGTGCAACTACAGATGCGCACTTGTAGAAGGATTATGATTTGTTATAGAGTTATAATTTCACTATACTTATTTAAATATAGTAACTATGTTTATCTCATGAGTTTCTAAAGATTTTCTTCCTCTTTTCTAGTCACTTGATGAGAATGTGGGGCATATTTTTTTAATCTTTCTTTATAGCATAAAATCGACAGGCCCAAGAATAACGTACCTACGAGTTACGACGAACCTAATTTTGAAGTGGTAGGTGGCTGGATGGTCTTTGGTGTGAGGATTGGGTGTAGCTGTTTCTATGTTATTTTGATGCTTATTTATGTGTGTCGTGTCAACCTAAGAACATCAATCAGTAACCAAAATGTCCCAAGTTAATCGTTATAATGTCATTTGTTAAGAAATGAAAAAAAAGACCAATGTATGTTTGTATTTAACTTTTAATTTTACCTCATACCCGGAGACAAGCTGTCACTTGGTGGACAGCTAATAATTCATCGACGGGCCGTAAAAGCGTCTAAAGATAAACATACTGTCAGAAGTAAATAGAAATACACCATTATCCGTACCGCGGACTGCATAAAACGTTTAACGTTTTACAATAAAATGTTGTTTATTTATATAGCATATTGAAACTAGGTATTTGAACCGAAATAAAAACTTATTATACCTATTCCCCGTTCATACTAACTAGGAGTAGATAATATAAAAGGAAAGATACTCTGTGTGTTTTGAGTTTTCACGCCTCAGCTTTTTATGATATTTTATACAAAGATAAAGTTAAAATGAAATTGGAAATATTATAGAACAGTACATTTTTTTTGGTCTGTGGAAAATATGAAAGCGAAGCCGCGGCTGCAAATCTAGTAGGTATCTAATTTAAAAAAGAAGGCGTAAATAATTCCTTATTCAAATCGTTTGCATGGCTTCTTGCAGCTGGAAAGACAGTATGAAGTTCCGATATCGATACCGTGTATGATTTGCTTGTAGGCAAATGTACGTAGGATTTCTTTTATAAAAGGAGGGATGGTAGGAAAGTGCAAAAGAAGAGTGTAGGTACTATCGTACTCTCCTAACACTGCACTGCTGTCTGCATATGCTAAGCTAAATTCTTCAGCTGCAACTACTTCTACTACAGAAGTCAAAACCGACCTACCATTGAAAAACAAAAATTAATAATTATCGTGTAAATCTTACATTTAACTCGTGATCAATGAAACTTTATATCGTTAAACGAAAATCAAAATGTAATTTGATTCACTTTGCCCTTACAATGCCAGCGGTTATTCCATATAAGGATTCCAGTCGGCTGAAATCCGCACTCTTATGACGTAATGAATGCCGCCAGACGCCTTCATTCATCACAGATGCGATGTTTCAAAAGCCTATAGTGACAGATACCAATGCATGAGATCACCAGCTTAACCAATTAATGTTTTATGTTCATTCGTTAAGCCGAGCTGTATAAAAATTGCGAATTATTTACTTAGTAACATTAAAATTGTGGATTTTCCCCCCTTTTTATTGTTAAACAACTATGCAGATATATTGGATACCTGCCTAACCAAAATACTTACACTATTTTAATAGATGATATTAAGTTTTATCATGGTTTTATTGAACTACTAACTGCTCCGCGCGGTTTCACCCCCGTGGCTCCACTCCTGTTGGTCGTAGCGTGATGATATATAGCTTATAACCTTCCTCGATAAATGGGCTATCTAACACCGAAAGAATTTTTCAAATCGGACCAGTAGTTCCCGAGATTAGCGAGTTCAAACAAACAAACAAACAAACTCTTCAGCTTTATAATATTAGTATAGATTACTTAGGTATTTCATGAGAGTGCACGGCTCTATAAAAAGAAGTACCTAGGTACCTGCATAGATAATATAGCACTTTTCAGATGTAGTTTTCATTGTGTAGGTACCTACTTACCTAGGTATGTATCGAATTCAGTATTCACGTTGATTCACAATGGAACTTTTACTACCTACTTTTAAAGATTAAATTTTGTTTTTTTTTACGAGCAGCGAAGTTATTGGTGTTATACAATTTAAGATCAAAAAGTACTTTTTACCAACATTATTACCGAACAACCAGTGTGAACGGAAAATCAAAGTAGATAGGTTATCGAGTAAAGAACATAGACAGTGCTCTACTTTTTAATTTAAAATATCTAGGTACCCAATATACGTATGATTATTATAGGTATTTGGTTTTCCATCAAAGTTCGACAATACAATTTCAAAATAGATATATGTATTTTGATGCATACAAAATACATATACTTAGATATTATACATATTTTCAGCAGTACCCAGTCTGTATGCGCATGCGCTACCATAACTGATAACACCCTAAACTCTCAAAAGGTGGAAATTTTTTATGCCACCACCAAGGGAAAGTAACATGTATATTGTAGATGGAAAACTTTGTTTCAAGAAAACATTTTTGAAAAGAAAAATCTCAACTCAAATATTTCCGAAAATTAGAGAATTTCTCAGGACCGAATTGAAACGACTAAAATCTGAGAAAATTGCATTGACCCGTAACGTAATGATCAACATAATGGATTCATCTCACTACCAAACTTGAACAATCAAATGAGTCATTGTATTTTGTAGTAACTTACATGTAATTTTGTACATAAATTTTCGAAAGACCTTAAAATATAAGTACTGAAGGTAGTCGTGTACCTACGCTACGCATAGTAAATACCTACGGACTACAGTAAGAAGTTAGGAACAGTAGGAATGCAATGCACTTCATCCACTATTCAAGGAAACATTTCGCCAGTAAATATGATATTAAATTTTATGAATTTTGTTGATATATTTGCTACGTATTTGAGCGGAAGGACTGAGATATTTAACCTTTCAACACGCCGCTCGTTTGCTTTCTGTATAAATACGATTATTTTCGCGACAATTTTGAAGTTTACTGCGATGAAAGGTATATAATCAATGAACTAAACTGTCTATATTATAAGTATTCAGCAATTTTGTATACCTAAGACTTTTTAAAACCAATTATACCTATATCTAGATGTGAGAATGACGGGAACCACCCCGTTTAACAAAATTACCTTACAATTTACAAAGTATGTAAAAAGTACGTATACTAAATACTTCATAGTTCATAGGCAGGGGCCATAATTTATATAGGTAAAACTTAAAACTTAAAAGGTACGGTCTATAAGTACCTAGGTAGGTACTAAACCGTGTTATGGGCATGGACAAAAAGCAATTTTACACTCCAAAGTAAGTAGTAAATGAAATAGGTTAATTTTAATTGATTTACTATTACTATTAAAGTTACTTGTTAATAATTGTTATGTTCCGATTAACATTTGTTACATAAAACAATAACCACAGCATTTGTATATCCTATATGTATTCAAAGAAAAAGTTAGGTTGGTAAGGAAGTTGTTGAACTAACGTAGTCACTAAAATAAGTTGTAAATAGGTACATTTGACAAACATTAGTAATCGATAGAGGAAACGAGAAGCGCTGAAAACATGACAGTACCTATAGGCTATAACCCAGAATTAGCGCTATCCTGAAAATACATCTGCCGGTCAAACAATTTAACGCGACATGTATTAATGTTTGCAAATTCCTGTTATTCAAAAATCTAGAATATAGAATTACTCAGTATTGAGTTTGTGCAGCACTTATATCAGGTAGGTACTACCTATGCTGTATTCTGTCGAAACTTATGAAATTGTATAAAATATTTTTTGATGTTTTATTCATCATATCAGCGAATAAAAATTACTTATGGACATTAAACACTTAGTTCATGTTGATCTCTACACTAATGTCGCAAATCTAAAATGGGAAATTTCACATTTTTAACTCGATTTTCTTTAGGAATTGATTACCTAGTTACATAACTAGTTACCTACTCGTAATGTATATTACTTAATTAAGTATATTGGTAGTAGGTAACAAGTCGATTTTAGGATAACTATACTTGTCATGAAGCATTTTTTATCGGTTCATTCTTAGTTTATTACAGGTAGTCTTTTTTATTCGACAGGAAGGCAAAAAAGTAAGTAGCATGAACCGAAGCGATAAAATCCACTCAAAACGAGCGGATATGTTAAAAACTACACATTCCTCAATTCCTGTAATGTTCCTGTAATGTATAGGTACCTAATAAATAAGATAGAGTAAATCAAATAACAACTTACTTGCTAAAGTGTTTTGTATGCAATTATATATTTTATACATTCACATTTCATTTTTCATCATTGTTAATCATTTAATTTTTTAATAATTTAATTTACAATTTTATTTATTACAATTTACAATTTATATTCATGTAAAAGTATAAAAATATATAAAGGCTACTAAAACATTTTCGTAAAATGACCAATAGGATGGTTTTATAATACCGATAGTAGACGGATGAAAAAAACTATTTTTACATAGCTTTTCTCTATCCACAGCATACCGTAGTACACGAAATTTGCATAATTTCTACTTACCTAATATATAGTAGCATAGACTACCTAATAATAATATACAAATAGTAGATACTTGTAGTAAATACTTACTACGTATACAAATAGTAGATAGTAGCTACTTGCCTACATAGTTGACAACTATTACGTATTAGGCAATAATTAAATTATTTATATAAGATTGAAGCTATGTAATTAGTTGGCAGAGTTCCGAGTAGGTAGGAATGTTGGGGTAGCGTTACCTAACTGAAACAAAACATTTCGTGAGAATCGGACAATCAGGGAGATGTGATGGTGACCAAGCGCGTGGAATTAGAGGGACTGTTTCATTGTTAGAAATTTTAGTAAGTATTTAATAAATAAATAATTGATTAATCAATGGAACGAAATTCAGTTAAGAAGGTTATCATGAAAATCCCAAAGAAATTATTTGAAATCAACAATTGTTTCATTGATATGTGCCGCTCTATATTGGGAATAATAAAATTACGATTTACCATTTTCGAGAGAATTCACGAAACAAAAGAAGCTTTATAAAAGCTCTTTGACATATATCAGCTGAGTTCATTCGGAAAATCAGATAATTTCATTGTTTCTTCTGCAATAAAATATAACTATGTAAACAATTTCTACGCATTTATCTATCACTTTTCATACAATTAATAAGTTTGCAAGTTTTTATACCAAACTTCCTTATGTTGAGTATTTATCTAAGATAAAATATATCTACTTACCTAATCATAAATAAAAATTAATATTTTATTTAATATATAATAAAACTGTTAATACATTAAAAATAACGAATTAAATATAAATTAACAGAAACATGGTCACAATGGCCAGAGAGCTCAGTCTCCACACATGGGACGCATCTGTGCTACACCGACTCGCTGGAGGTATACCCTGAAAACCGTATCTATAGTCCGTATCTGTATTTCATTTGAAAGTCATTAAATTATAATACAGAAATATATGAATTAGTAAAGTATTTGTAACAAGCAACAAATTGCTTTAAAGAAGTGCTCAATCGTTCCCAAATTCCGATTAGCGACTTATTAGACTTTAGAGCATTCGTGAAAAACTTTATTATTATTTAAAGTTCCAATTGAAAGTATTCCCTGAAAATATTTAAGATATACTTAACTAAGCATTTTATAACTAGTTATGTACCTAAATCGCCAATCGAACTTTCCATACTGCATACATTTTAGCATCACTAAATAATAAGTTTTATCTTTAATTCACAATACCCAAAAAAATGTCGAATTCAATGAATTCCTAACTTAACAGAATGCAAATCCGTTTCCAAAAAATCGTCTTTATCCGACACAGGTGTTCGCAACATTAATGAAATCTTTTGAATTAACCCAATAAACAATAGAGTGTTATCAGTTAAACAGGTAATGCCGCTTGGCGTGGACTATAGAGTCAGCACACGTGTGACGTATTTCCCTCTACGCAGCTGCAGAGGCCTCGCAGATGTTTTATGGCGCTGAACATTTCCAAGACGTTTTATTATTTATTACGCCGTTTAGAACCTAATCCTCATTTTTACTATCCAGAATAAAACAATGGTCATCATCGGTCACTATTTTTGGCATATTGCGCGCAGATGTGCGTTCGCATTGCGTGGGAAAGTGCTTTGCTTTATTACCAAACTTAGAAGCTTACATTAAAATAAATATTTGTAAGAACTTAAAACTCTTGTTTTAATTGGTAAAGCCAAAACCTAAGAATATTTAAATGTAATAATAATGGAAAAGAGATAACTTTACGCCAATTTCACACTGAAAAAATTATCCGAAATTTTCAAATACAGTTTTGATAAGTAGATTTAAACTAAGTGGATATAAATTGAAGGGTTTTGAATAACATTAACAAGTTAGTAAAATGCATAGTTCAATGTACCTAGGTACTATGGTACCTACATGCTATAATTTTACTTAGGTATTTACCTACGTGTGTTTGGGTACCCAAACGTGCCCAAACGTAGGTAATTGCCTACATATAAATCAATACATATTGGTAAAAATCGTTGACATATTTTTTTTAAATTTCATTTGTAGACCAAAGAAATCAACTGTGAAATAGTGGAAGAAATGCCTAGAAATTAAAGAAAATATTTTGTCAAGTGTTACTGCAATTAGCAATGCAAACATTCTAAGCGTATGTAAGTTTTCAAGCAATCTCGTTATCTAAAGCAGGTGTCACTTTCAGCCGCAAACTTAAAAAAAATTAAAATAAACCACGAAGTCGTAAAACCCTTAACAAAATAAACTTAGCTAGGCGTTAATCTCTCGGTTAAAACATCTGTAGCGTACTTAAAACAAGGGGATGACACCGTATTATCTTTTTCATACATTAGAAGGGATTAGTATATTGATACCGACGCGAAGCACTTACCAACTGATAAATAATACCTTATAATGCTATACCTACTAATAAGATTCGAAGTAGATTCGTTCCTAGTAAATAAAATAATCGTTGAACTTTAAATGAAGAATTATATACTTAGAAGTTATTCCTAGATATTTATTTGGATTGTGGATCTAGGATAGGATTATTTATTTATCTATAGTTACATGAACCTATGTCAATTTTTGGAAAATTGCTTATTTGATTTAATATATAAGTAACGTTAGTACCTACATAGAAATCTAAATACTGGTTATTAAGATTTCTATATGGTAGTATATAGTCAGTATAGTATTATATTATTTGTGATGCAAAAGCGAGAGGATAATTTAATGAAGAACCGAGAATTGTCCCATTAATATTAGTTATGTGGTCATCCTAACCTATATTCAAAGTTTAAGCTTTAGCTAGTATGTATTGGTAAATACATACATATTTCCGTATCCTGCAACGTAGATCAGTTATCACTAGTCGTTAGGTAGTATTAATAAGGGGAGAGTCAATATAATATGTACTTAGTTCAAAAATAAAAGCATTAAGGCTTTTGTATAACCGTTTACCTTTTTACAACTCCATTGACAACCCCCTTATCAGCTATGCGTGAGAAGTTGGCAGATAACTGTTATTTTATGAATGAAGCTGATTACGGGAAGGCCGACTGTTCACCACATGTTGACAGTGTAAGCATGACTCACAACTTGCAGAAACATGCAGATTTTTAAACATTACACCACGTACTATTCGACAATTCTGTACATCTAAATTAGATGTGTATGACAGATTTATGAGTAACAGAGAAATTTATTGTAATACGGTTTAAGTGAAACGATTTTTATAAATATAGTATTGAATAATGAAGCTATTAATATATCGTCGCTCGACGTTACTGCGGTTGGTAATTATTCCCGAAATACACTAAGTTAAATAACCCCTTTTGGGCGTTAGACTGGTTTAAATTATTGTTTTTGAATTTTCAACGCCTGTCTTTTTAAAATATGCGTGTGCGTGGTGCGCCATAGTATTTTATGGTATAAATGTTGCTATATAGTAATTGTTGTTTACTGAAGGTACTAATAGTGTTCTTTTTCAATTAGGTAGGTAGTTAATACCTAGCTCATTTCTACTTAATTTTAATGAATTCATATCACAAAGTTGCTAACTTACGGCAACCGTTATTTCAAAAAAATTGTCTAACAGGTTCGTAATAAACTTATGAATTATTATTTTCTTTGGGGTTTTAACTATATACTTTACTCGATTCAACTTCGCTTTAACCATACGAGTGTATGTTTTAACTCAAACTAAAATACCTATAAACATGGCCAATGCATGGCCATTATAAAATGTCTGTCATACATTAACATTGTCCAGACATCGACAGCCGAAGCGATCTGTTAAGACATGATAAACATATTAAATATTTATATTCCTTGTGTAAAGCTCGGGTCTGCCGTGGGCGGTGGGATAGACTCCTTGGTGTGATTGCGTCAGGATTATTTTTAGATTACCGGCGACCGGGTGACGAGACGACATAAAAAGTTATAAGCAAGGGTGGCGCCCGCGCAAGCTCATTGTTTCTAGCTACGGGCTAACCGAATAAAAATAATCTAGAAAGTAATTAAAATCGTTGAGAAATAATTTTTAACAAATAGAGGAAATCATGGAGATTAAAAGACATAAAAATCGCAGTCGCTACGAAAATATGATATCATCAACAAAGGTGCCATTTTAAGTTCGACAAATCAAAGGCAGGATGCAAATTTATTGATGCGATCAACATGGCGACCGAGCCAATATCTACCTACTTAAGTATATAACGTAGGTAAATGCGACCCCAAAGATGATGGACAAGATAAGCAAACGACGAGCGTGTCGATGTTGCCGTCTCACTCTAGCGCATGCAACCCTGCGCCGAGAGTGGGAGGTGCGCTTGGCGGGAGGCGCTTGCAGTGGTGATGGTTATTTTTTTGTATCTTGTCAATGAAAAGACGGGAAGGGGCTTGGGCGGGCCGCGTCTCAAGACATTCAGTCTCTTGCTACGAACGGTCGCGGTTACCTCGCCCACATGTTGGACGATATTACAAACTTTTCGCCCGCGTTCCAACCTCA
>CAJQZM010036635.1:0-65973 GCA_907164665.1 Colias nastes
CTCTTTAGTAAATACGTAATTATTTGTACGCATTGCGAAGAAAATTATAAATTTTTTTATTTAATATGTGTTATAGAAACGAATTTCAAAGTTTATAAGTGGTGTGCAGTATTGCAGTGTGAATCCACATAAAAATAATGCTCAAAAATGTGTTAGTAATTATTTCAAGCGAGAAAATAATAAGAAATGATTGTATAAAGTTGGCTCGGAGAACCCCGAACCACGTATTCGTGAATTCGCAATTATATTTCTGTTCTGAGTCGATAAAGCATACGTGAAACAATAGAAAATAAATAAAAATGCGTATTCTCAACATATTCATAACAACAAAATACATCTGACGTGAGTTGTTTACTTAAGCGTGACGTCACGCGTGTTTTAGTCAAAATGGCCAACTGCAGAATTTCAATGTTTTATTTTATTGATAATCTCATTAATCTTAATGTTTTTAAGATTTCTAAGTCACTATATTTAATTTATTTATGATACATTTTCCCTTAAAAACACTAATACGATCATTTATGGATACTGTCGTCATGCCTATTAATACAAGAAATATTCAAATGGAATAAACAAACTTTATTCAGTTGGTTAACAAATTTAAATTTACATATTTATACTTTATTCATATATTTTTCCTTTAATAACTTATTGAACATAAAATTTACTTAAGATACATATTTATTTACATAACTTATCGATAGTTCAACACGCAATTGATACCTACCCATCCCTATTTGTCACACACACATCTATATAGTATCTATAGCTCATCTGCCTACGATGTGCACTGAGCAATTTGTGCAATACACGCGCTCTATACTATTGTAATATATACTCTAAGATATAGACTAATTGTTAATACTTTATCGAATATTTGAACAATTAAAAAACAATATTTTATAAAAAAAAAACTTGTGAAAAAACTAAATATAATTAATGTATGTTTATAGTCTGTTAATCCCCCTTTTTAGAAAATAATTACCATAGAAAATGTGCCAGGAAAAAAGTCCTACGGCGAAGATATAAACTAAATATGACAGGTCGGCCATGTTGGATAAAAAGGTCATGAGTTGCCGCCCGTTAAACTATGATTTGAACTATATAAAAATAAATATAGGCTGTGATGAAACGAAGGATTGCATTGAATTACTTTACTAATGTGTGTATAGAGTGACACACACACACACTTCATACACCACCGTCAAAACTGCTCTAAATAGCTAAAAAACCTTTAGGTATACATAATAGAGTAATACTTGAACTGTTCCCTACATTTTTGATGCTCCTTCGTAAAATAAATAAATTAGCATTCATATGTATTTAGTAATCAGCACAAACAACGAAGTGGTAATTCTATAACCCAGTACTCATCTATTTCCTTAATTCTGGGGAAATCTGAATTAAATACTACTGGTAACGTTATTTTGATAGCCAGCAGCGCCGCGTCTACGCTACGCGTATTTTGTGCCAACTGCCAACTGCTACTGTCAAGATCACAGGTCAAGATGCTATCAGGTACTGTCAAGTTGACTATTGACAACATTGAACATACCTACTGCTTTATAGTTACAAGAGGTTATGATTGGGTTATGAAGAAAATTGCAATTTGAATTAAGCTGTGTTAAGCATTTCAACATTTCATCTGGTTCGAGCGTGTCGCAGATATAGTGTGTTCTTAATCTAACGATTAAAAAAGTAATTTTCTGAAGTAAATTCATTTTTATCGTATTAAACATGGAACAATCGACCAAGTTAAACTGGGATCTGAAATATGGTGAGTTAGCCAAAGACGAAGATTTCGTAAACAAATGCGAAAATCTCAAGGAGAATCTAATTGAAGTTCAACAAGTACTTGATAAACTTCTTCCGTTGAAATCACAATACGATAAAATGCCACTACCGGCACAAATTGAATTAGATTTGTTCCTTGCGTTCACTTTGAATTCTCTGCACTGGATCCATTTAAGAATACAGGGAATAGATCCGTCAACGACTCCTTTAATGCACGAGCTTCAACGAGTAAAGGCCGCTATTAAAAAATGGCAGGAGGTCCAGGATCGTGATAAGAGACCCACTATGGACATTGAGGCGGCAAAGAGGTTCATTAAGAGCGGTTTGTATGAACCATATCGCGCAACAGGCCAGCCGCAAAACAAAAAAATTAAATTCTCAGATGATTAAGCGATTTTGTTTTAAGAATTTACCTATTTAAAGACTGAGATATCAGAATATCTATTGTTAATTTGTTATATTTTGTCTTTTTGAAGACACTAGAATAAGTTTTGTTGCCAAGAGTTAACTCTTGAATCTTTAATTATTATATTTACAATACTTACAGACATACTAGATGTGCCTGGATATGTTTGTTTATAGTAATTAGTGTATGTGTACTCATATAAGTAATTAGTCTTAAGTTTATGTTATGATGAATTATTGTTAGTTTACACATCATCCATATTTGGATATAAATTAACTAATTCTAGTTAGGTAACCTGTTATACTAAATATTAATTTATAGAATTTTCGAACCGCCCATCATTGCACAATTTTAATATACACAATTTGTATTTGTGGTTGTTATTGTACATGAATTCTTGAATACAATACTAGGAAAAAACTCACAAATTCTAGTCCAATATGTAAATAGTTTGGGGAAATTAATTTACCAAATAATAAAACAACTATATAAGAACATATTGATTTAATAAAAAGCCATTGGAGTGTATAATTTGTCCCAAGGAATGTTTGGAGTTTATGGGGTTTATAAATTAACATAAAACATTTCATAGTGTAAGATATTATAACTAAAGTTATCTTAGCTGTAACATTTATACCAATATTGTAACTCTTTGTCTATGAATAAATAAAAAAATGTATTGTGTGGTTTCATTTTATCAACATTGTGTTTCTATAAAAATGATAATAGCTTCTTCTTCCTCATTTCGTCAAAATTTTGTTCAATTGAAGAAGAGGTCTTCAAATTAACCCTTGGAAAACATAATTAAATAACTAAAATTTATCTAGTAATAAGTAACAGTGGACCTGTTATTTATAATTCCCAAATAAATATCCGATCCGCTAACCAACTACCCCAAATTATTAACCATTAAATCTTTAGATAGATCTTAAAATGTGTTTATCCCAAGCTGTGCATTTACCTTACAAAAACAAATAACATTTTCCGAAAATTCACCATGTGCCATCTAATCCCAAAAATAGAGGAAACACTATACATTTTCAAACTAGCAAATAAACATACTTAATTATATTATTTTCATACATTTCACTAGAAAACACAATTTTTGAAAAATTTAATATTAATTTATAATTTAGATCAACCTCCTTCCAAGTGCAATAGTGAGTGAATTATTGCAAAGACATAAATTGCTTTAAGTTACATTTAAATAGGAAACAATTATTGCTATAAAATAATTCATAGTTAATTCAATAAATTTTGATCAGTTGGTATTAATAGGCAAGTTTCTCTTTATCAATATAATTGATGTTAACACAAATTAATGTGGAAATTGTAAGCCTAATAAATAGTAAAATGAACATTGTAGAACAATAAATATTCAATTAAGACCATTGCGTTACTATGTACTACATACTAGAGAGGACATCGCTACTACACTATTTGTAACACGATTTAGAGTCAATCGTCTCAAACCAATTTTTTTTGTTCCATTGATTGGTTTTAATTTATAAGTAATAAGAGGCAGAATATCTACAAAGTGTATGACTCACTAGCCGCCCCGCGCCGCGGCCGCCGCGCTTATCGCACAGATTTTGTTCGTGCTGTCCTCTCTATATGTAGTAATAATACCTCAATGATTAAGACAGACAATAATATATTAAGTGATATTAATAAAGCTTATTTTAACATTTGTGCATTACCAAAGATGTGGCATGGCACACATTAAAAAATTCGAAATTTTATGCAAATAAATAAATAACTAATGACTTAAATTGTTCTTACAGCATGCGATGTGAGCATAAACTTCCCAACAATATTATTTCTAATTGATTCAAATATTATGTCTATCTTGTATGTATGTAACAACTTTAAAATATATTAGTTAACAATAAAAATGTTTATGATAAAAATCATGTGATATGCACTATTATTGCTATGGTTTCATCTTGAAATTGATTTGTTCATTGCTTACATAAAATAGTTCATGCCCACTTCTAGCCTTTAGTAACTTGTTCTGACTAATATCACTTCTCCACCTGTAAAACTAAACCAGCTGCTGATATGTTATCTCCTGCGCCTGCAGTCAGCTGAGCCTCTGTACATATAAGTACTGGCGCTACACAAATTTCCACCTTATCCCCATCTAAATCTTCCTCCCAACATGCCACTGGCTTAGTCGGCTCGAAGAACACTCTACTATTGTTATCATTGTCAGTTGTTGTTGAGAAACTATCATCCAGTAATAATTTGGACTTATCAAGCGATATTTTCTGACTGTTGCAAACATATCTGTGTGCGGTCAATGAGGCTTTAGCAGCTGCAGCCTCTGTCCGTTTCCAATCTGAATTCTTAACTGTTAAAATAGCTTGGTACGCTAATGTGTGCACGTGGATACGCGTAATTTTCCTTTTGCTATTGAATTCTACATTTTTCTGACGTATGAGATGGAATGTTTTTCGCATTTGGTCCAATGCAGTCGCTACACGCGGGTTAGAGTCGGCAACCACCATAACTTCACCATATTCTAGTACGTTGTATAAATTGGAGAGCTCTTGTTCGTTCATTCCCACCGAGTCAACGAATGGTAATACTTTCGTAGTCAAATGCGTGAGAAGTTCCAAGTCAACGTAGCTCGCCATTTCGAAATGTGAGAGTGTGTTGAGAGGCTGTGAAAGAATTTGTTCCTTGACTAGATATAATCTTTCTGTTCTCAAATCTGGAATATAAAAGTTTTTTTTTTATATATTGTGTATAGGATTAAAGCATTTTAAGAAAAATTTGATTTTTGATACAATTTATTGGGTTCAAATCTCATAAATTACTTTTTTTTTTAAAAACAACATTCTAATAAATTACATGCAACAAAATAACTTTAAACTGTAACTTTTTTTTTCTAAATTATAAATGGAATATTTTACAAAAGATTACAGTAAAAAATGTTTTCCATATTGCTTTAAAAAATCTAAAAAATGCAGTTTAAACTGTCAAAAATATCTAATTAGTTTTTTTTTTGTGAGTAAGAGTATGAGTGGATGTTTCTTGCTTTTTCTCATCATTTTGAAGGAAAAAAAATGCAAAAAGGTAGACGAAATTGAAATTAGCATATAGTTATTTTGTTTTGTATGCAAGAGAAGTATAACATACATAATCAAAACTTAGTTTACCTTTTCCATTCTGTTTAAACGGAAAATTATCCATCATTTGTAGCCCGCTGATAACAAGAAGATTTGGTGTGAACTTCACCAAATGTTCACCAAGCTTCTCCAATGAACTTAACAGAGGATTATTCTCATCATTATGCATAATATATCTATTAGCTCGGGGAGATTTATACGCCCCAAATCGTTCATCAGCCTTGTACTCGAGTATCATGTGAATATCGTCTTTTACTTCTTCATTTTCTTCACCGCCAACTATTTCAATTTCTTTTGGAATGTAGGCTTTGAGTTTGTTACTCATTTTTGCGGCTAGCAACACTTTCCAGCCTTCCATAAAGAATCGTTTCGCCATCAACGGAGCATTGCCGCCAATCGCCCATCTTGTGTCTGATAATTTTAACGCTTGTTCCACTAATTCGTCATATAGTTCACTGTTGGACATGAATCGCCTGGAATTCAAAAATTATCACTTGAGTATTGAAGAATATTGTTACTTTATGATCATGCAATAAAGTTCTTATACTATAAGATAAGAATTTTGTATTATCAATACGAAAAAGATTCTTAATACAAATATTTTTTTATTTAATTTAATGTCAAATCAACTGTTCAAATATAAGTGGATTAATATATTTAAGATACATTTAGATAAGATTATATTCCATATTAGTCTGCAGCAATTTTTAATAATTTCGAATAAATTTTATACCTTTTGTGAATAACAATAAGCTTTAGATAACTTGAAATACTCACTCTGCTGCAGCTCCATGTTTGAAAAAATAGGCAAAGCTTTTCAAGAATTCCTGCTTAGTAGTTATTTCGTTGAAATGTTCGGGAGCCCCCTTCAAGTCCCTGTGGTCCAATAATGCTGTTGCATTAACAAATAAATCATGACAAGCCCCATATCCGAGCGCGACTTTCGGCTGATTTATACCGACACCAACCGAATTTTCCTTCTCCAAAAACAATAAGTGCTCCTTTACCGGAGATAACCTTACGTCGCCAATATCATTCTTCCTATAATACACTGCATATAACACAATACAGAATGATAGAATCGAACCTAATTTGATCGGCGTTCCGGCCATTGTTGCTAATTATATATGAATGGATAGGTAACTGGAATGTATTGTACAGGTCTGTTTTATTGTTAACGATTCACGTCATCTCATTTTAATTTTAATGCGTAAATAATGAATTTGATGATTT
The DNA here is from genome assembly GCA_907164665.1 of Colias nastes. Lineage (NCBI taxonomy): Eukaryota > Metazoa > Arthropoda > Insecta > Lepidoptera > Pieridae > Colias > Colias nastes. Next base: position 6,568 of record CAJQZM010036635.1, read on the forward strand.
TATTGTTTCAATGAAAAACACTCCACTTGGCTGACAGCCTGACAACGCAACTCCTAATTTTGACTTGTGTCAACGTCAGCTGACATCTCTCACGACTGTCAAATTGTCTATTAATTTTTAAATGTCGTGTCGTGTGCGTACCTAGTTTTGGGCTTAAAAAATTTAATTAGCCCATTGGCATTTTTCCGTAATTTTTAATATGCTTGGATAAATCAATACAATATGATATTTTCGGCGTGTAAAAGATATAATTCTATGAAATCTGGAACCACAAGTACCTAAACAAAAACGAAAAAACTACCTAAAGGTACTTTTCTTTCATATTATTGTACAACTCGGTTAAAATATCTGTGGACCTCGCTGGAATGCGGAGCCCCTTCCCGTTCCCCTTTACCTCCCCGCGCTCGCCCGCGGCGCGTCAGTACGCTTAGCAATTTCGTTGCGTTAGCGACGTGACGTCATCGACGCCAGGTCCACAGATATTGTAACCGGGTTGTAAGTCTAAGGCCGCCTGTCAATCTGCAAGAAAACTTCCGCGAGAAATGTCCGACAGTCTGTCTGACAGTACCTTGCAAGTCTAATTCCGCGTTTCCACCTGCAAGTAGACTTGCAAGTTGCTGTCAGACAGACTGTCGGACATTTCTCGCGGAAGTTTTCTTGCAGATGGAAACGCGGCCTTAGTTAAACATAAGTATTTTATTTTGTATACGTACCTTCCACAGTACCAACCACAGTACCGTACCTAGCAGAATACTCGTACCTAGCAATATTAATTATTACTATGAATAGTAAGTTTAGGTAAGTTTACGGTCGTAAGATTTGAATTCATTCAGATTAAGTATGTATTTTGATGTGAGATGATTTACAGTATCATGGTAGGATGTTGGATGTTCTAACATCTGTCCTATTGAAACAGCCGCTTCATTATGCTTCGTTGATTGTTGCAATTTGTAGTAGACGACCTTTAAAGGGCACGATATGGTTATAAATATGTTTAGTTCAAAATATAACTAATATCAGTATATTATTCACAGGACTATAAATATCGCGACTCAGTTCACGACTAGATTCAATAGTGGCACCTATGCCTTATATGGCGATTGACCAAAGAAGTACTCATAGACTGTTTTATGATCCAACTGATTGATTGATCACTTTATCGCTAATTTGCGACACCGTCACAGAATACATAATAGTAGCTAAACGCTAACACCGTTTCGTCAAAATTGATTTATTTTTTTCACGTACTTGTACATAGTTTTACCACAGTTTCTTGTGCAATCGTTATACTGCTATAGTAGGTAGGTACTTATAAAAATATCTAAAATAGGTTACTTACCCACTTATTATTATTAATTTTATCAATTCATGCATTCAATTCATTTAACAAAGGAGGTTCATTTTAGTAAATTTATGGCTTTATGGCGAAAAATTATACCTTAGTCACAGTATTACCATATTTCCTACAGTAGTGCGACGAATGTACTTGTGCAGAGAAACGGAGGGGAACTGGCGGGGGTCGGGCGACGCGGGCCGCGTAAAGGCAAACACGCTTAGTTTGCCTTACCTAGCGCGAAAGGACGACGCAGTCGTATTTTTTGTGTAATAATTTTATTATACATAGGCACTTACATATTCTATTATGGCGCGCACAAACTGTTCCGTTTACGGATGTAAATCTACATTGAAATCCCAGAAGGAAACAATATTTCAGAAAGATTGTATTAATTATTGTATCTGTTGAATTAAAATCAAAGCTATGTATATGTTGTCATTATTTTCTAATCAGATTGTAAATCCCAATGCGAATGCATTACTTAGTTAAATGTTATAATATACAATTAAGAACATCCAAAAATAAAGTGTCCACGTAAATAATATTTAGCAGTGCAATATCTGTAATTATATATTTATGAACAAATAATTACATCAGATTTAATAATCGCAATTATTTTGAATGTACATATGAATAAATGATTTCATCATAATATTAATAATCACAATTGTTTTATTTCCCATTTGTTGCAACCCTAGCGTATTTTCGTGTGGCAGCGTAAGTACCTACGCTGGCGGCGGCATCGCGCGACATCAAAGGCGATTCCTTACTGTAGGAAATAATATTGTAATACTGTGCCTTAGTATTATAGCGATATACCTACCTACTTATTATTTATCAAAAATGTTATTAAATTTTTAAGATACATATTCAAATTGTCTTTAGCAGCCCTTTCAAGTTTCAATAGACACGGCGTTAGAATGTATAAAAATGCTGATAATGATGACTAGGTAAATATTTCTAAATGAAACAGGAATTGGGAGGTGAAATACCCAATAATGCCAATTATCTTCATTGCTTCTTTTCAAAATACATTAGCTACTATATTGTTTGAATTCAGTTTACCATTTCAAATGCCTTTTGATGCGTAGGTATACTGTATCATTAAAATCTACTTCTAATGAAGTAGGTTTAAAACATCTCTGAAGTTATTTATTACAAAATATCGTCAAGTAATCCAGTTGAAGTGGCGCCATATAAACGTTTATTACAAATGTCCGACACTCCCTCTAAATATATATCAAACCAAGTATTACTCAGAATAAATCAAGCAAACATCTCGTGTGTGAAACTAAACCGAATTACCTTTTAAAGAAGTCAATCGATAAACTGTTATTTAAGTTTTAATAGAAGGTCGTATTAGTTATAGGTGAATAGTTGATTCATGTTTTTTGTATTGTCTATGGCTTTAATAATTTATTGTTGTTGCAGTACTTAGGGCGTAAAATATCCTACAATTAAATAATACATGATAAATGATTGGATTAAGTACCTTTTAATTAATAGCAAACCCATTGAAATACAATAAGGTCAAGTTTTCAATTCATCATAAATTAATGTTATCTATGGGTACTAATATTATAAAGCTGAAGAGTTAGTTTGTTTGAACGCGCCAATCTCAGGAACTACTGGTCGGATTTGAATAATTCTTTCGGTGTTATATAGATAGCCCATTTATCGAGGAAGGCTAGATAGTACATATATATCATCACGCTAAGACCAACAGGAGCGGAGCAATGCGGGTAAAACCGCGGGGCACAGCTTGTTTAAAATATAATTGATTTATTCAGTGTATTTTATAATACATCAATATATTTTAATACCTATTTGTAACTAGTTATATCGATATAAAACATTCGAATTTAGATTTTCGTGGCGCCGGGTATTTTAAAAAATACACGGGATTAAGTAGGTACGAAATGGTTATGGGCCAAGTAAAAGAAATTTTATAGGTACAATGTAGGTACATTGAAATTTCCAATGTTATTTCAATACCAAGACTCCAAGTAGAAATGAATTTTTACCTGGAATTAAAATAACAACCATAAGTTAATTCCTATACACAAGGAATTAAAAAATTATGGTTGTAATTTCAACACATTCAATCGTTTACCCTTTACCCTACAGGCTGAGTGTTTTCACTGAACTACAAATTGAGGTTAATTAAGTTTATTTCAAATAGTGGGAAAGCTGTAAACGCCTATCATTATTCAATTGAAATCGATTCTATTGCAAGTATTAAATACATCGTGAGAACAAACACAAACTGATTAATAGAAATAAAAATAAAATTTTGTCATAAAAATCTACGAAGCAGCTTCTTGTTTTATATAGGTCACTTTAAAAAAATTAAGAGATTATTCACCTGTATATTTAAACATAGATTCTTTGAAATCAGTTGTTACACGCACTAAATTAGTTATTAGAAATAGGTTTTCATTAAAAAATGTAGCACAATTGCAAAATAAAAATAAAAGCCTTTTGAAAGAGCTAGATAGATATCATAGGGACTTAGAACATTATAAAATGATATATGAAGTAGAAACTACTGAACTTCAGGAGAAAATAGACTCATTAAATGATACATTACATGACCTCAAACAAGAATATTCTGCTGCCCAGTTACAAATTAATGAACACATAAAAGAGGCAGATTACTTAATAAAGTTAAGCAATGAAAATATGGATCGCTTCGAGTCTATGACCAATAATTATGTATGTCAGTGTTCCATAAGTGACAATGAGCAACCGTCGCCCCATAAGACCATTGACTGCACTGACATACATAGTATCCAACCAACGGCAACAATTTCATCTAGTAAAACAAAACATCTTTCCATGCAGGAAATTGTTGTGTTGTCAGATAATATAGGTCAGGGTTTTGGCGCTTTGCTTAACAACTTAGGGCATAAAGTAACCAATTTTTGCACTCCTAATAGTTCATTTACATATATCATGAATTCGTTAGATAATTTTAGTTTTAAGGAAAATAGTATTGTTATTATATTATACGGAGATAGTTTTAATTTAAAAAAACATGACATTGATATAGGATTTCAAAAAATGTTGAAAATTAGTAGTGAGACAAAATGCAAATTTATGTTGTGTACATTGCCATATTTGCCTGGTTTGACACAAAATCAAAACAAATTTATCTATAATATTAATTTAAAATTATATAATTTAACAAATCATCATAGTGATGCATTTATATATTTTGACATAAATTCTTGTACAAAATCTTTTTGTTTGACAAAGAATACAGTGTATCTGCCATCTAGATATAAGAGAGAACTTGCTATGTTAATAGCATATAAAATTATTAACCAGTCTGATACATGTTCAGTAGCAGACCATCGATCTACTATAATTTTATGTAGTAGTAATTATATACATCAACCTAGGTTAAGTGTTGATAGACAAACTAGCCCTAAGCTAGATTTAAACTAGTATGTAAGACAACAGCTAAGCAGCCTTTTTCCATTGTACATCAAAATATTCAAGGCTTGGCTAGCAAATTATTAGAAATAGAATTATTTTTAAATCATAATAGAATTAAAATATTTTGTGTAACAGAACATTGGCTTAAACAATGTCAGTTGTTAATAAATATTGATAATTATAAATTAAAAAGTATATACTTTAGGACAAATGCTATTCATGGAGGTTCTCTTATTTTTGTACACAATAGTTTAAAATGCAAGGAACGAACTGACATTGTTAGCCTTTCTGTAGAACGCACCATTGAACTGTCCTGTGTTGAGCTTGAGCGTTACATTATTGTTTGCGTATACAGACCTCCTTCCAGTGACTATAATTTGTTTGAGACAGTCATGGAAGAAATATTAAAGCGTTTAGGCAGGAGTAAAAAGAAGGTAATAGTATGTGGTGATTTTAATATTGATTTACTTTCACACACACAAACGGCAACACGAATAGTTAATTTGTTTCATTCATTTAATCTGTATAAACTTTTTGATGAACCCACACGAATAACACCTACTTCTGCAACTTGTATTGATAATATATACTGTGATTGCAAATGTTTAGAAAAATATATTCTCAACACGCTAACTTCGGATCACTGTGGCCAGAAAGTAGTTTTTGAATGGGATTGCATACCTACATTTAAAAGAATTAATGTTAGGCCTATAACTAGAAAAGGCATTCATACATTTAGAAATAATATTGATAATAAACTACCTGACCTGAATAATCAATCCTTTCATAAAAATCCTTGTGAAATGTTTACAAATCTTTTTAAGTTCATTCATAGTGAATATGAAAAAATATTTAAAATTAAATCTTTAACTATTACCAAGGATTTACCATTCAGCCAATGGGCAACTCCTAGTATACACAGATGCAGGAACGTTCTTTACGAGTTATATGGTATGAAACAATATAACAAAGACTTGTCATTTCTTAGTTATGTTAGAAATTATTCAAAAACATTTAAAAAAGTTTGTTTCACTGCCAAGAGTTTGTATATCAGAGACAAAATACGCAACTCTGACAATAAAGTTAAAACGGTTTGGACAATTATTAATGGTGAATTGGGCAAAATCCGATCAAACGATAGTACCATAAAACTTGTCAATTCTGGTAGGGTCATTGACAAAAGTGCTGATGTTGCGCTTGCTTTTGAAGATTTCTTTAGTAGTGTCCCTGCTAGTTTAACTAAGAATTTAAATTCGTCTTCAGCGCTTGCAGAGTCTTTATTGAGGGATCACGTTGCTGAGTGTAACAAATTATTTGAATTGCGACACGTGACTGCTGATGAAATTGTTAAAACTTTTAAAACATTAAATTTAAAAAAAACATGTGATCTCTGGGGTATGTCTGTAAATTTAGTAAATAATATCATAGAAAACATTGCCAATCAACTAGCGTTTATATTTAATCAGTGTTGCGACTGTGGTATATTCCCTGATTTACTAAAGTTTAGCAAAGTTATTCCTTTATTTAAAAGTGGTGACCAAGAAGACAGTAATAACTATAGGCCAATTTCCATATTACCAACTTTGAGCAAAGTCTTCGAGAAACTAATTTTAAACCAATTAAATAGTCATTTTGCATCAAATGGTTTACTGCACGCCAAACAGTATGGTTTCACAAAGGGGCGCTCTACCACTGATGCCGGAGTAGCTCTTTTGTCACATATATACAAAGCATGGGAAAATTCAAAGAATGCTTTGGGGATATTCTGCGACCTTTCTAAGGCTTTCGACTGTGTAGAACATTCCACTCTATTACGGAAACTAAATTTTTACGGTATCAAAGGTTTAGCTCAGGATCTCATAGCTTCATATCTTCAGAACAGGGTACAAACCGTTGTCGTTAATGGAGAGAAATCTCGCGGTGCGCCGATTAACATAGGTGTTCCGCAGGGATCTATCTTAGGACCGTTTTTGTTCTTAGTGTATATTAATGACCTACCTTATTATTTGCAGGATATGTGTGAAATAGTACTGTTTGCAGATGACACCTCATTAATATTTAATGTGGATAGACATGACACAAATGTTGACGAAGTAAACTCTGCTCTTTTACGCATATCCAATTGGTTTAATGCTAATAATTTACTATTAAATACAAAAAAAACAAATTGTGTAGAATTTATCCTCCCAAATGTAAAAAAGGTGAAAAGGAATATTATTTTAAACGGGGAGGTATTATACCCTGTGGAATCGACTGTTTTTCTTGGTTTGACATTAGATGAGAAGCTTCAATGGGGGGCCCATGTTACCACCACCGCTGCTAAGCTCAGCTCAGCTGCATATGCAGTTAGAAGAATAAGGCATCTCACCGATGAAGAAACGGCTAGATTGGTTTACTTTAGCTACTTTCATAGCATAATGTCCTATGGAATTCTGCTATGGGGCAGGGCTGCAGATATAGAAACTATATTTATATTACAGAAAAGAGCCATACGCTCTATATATAATTTGCGTGCTCGAGACTCACTAAGAGATCTCTTTAAGAATACTGGTATCCTTACTGTACCGTCGCAGTATATATTTAATAATATTTTATATGTACACAATAACGCTTACTTACACACAAAAGTAGGAGATAGACATTGTTATGACACAAGAAACAGAAATAAAATTGAAATGCCATTTTTCCGGCTAGCTAAAGTTAAAAATTCATTTATGGGCCAAGGTATACGCTTTTACAACAGAATTCCTCATAATATTAAAGAGTTTAGTAGTTCTAAATTTAAAACTTATATAAAAAATGTACTTGTCCAGAGAGCCTATTACAGTATTAAGGAATATATGGAAGATAAAAACCCATGGAGGGTTGTCGCGTAAAAACCACAGGACAGTTCTTTGGCATATTATGATAATATATTATGATATTACATATTTAATTTGTAAAATTGTAAATCTGACATGATTAAAAAGAGCAACTATGGAGTTTCTTGCCGATTCTTCTCCGTAGATACTGCTTTCCGAATCGGTGGTAAATGTTAAAAATATATGTACTTAATGACGTTTCAAAAGTGCTTCTAGAAGAAGTCTAATTGAATAAATAAATGTTTGAGTTTGAGTTTGAGTTTACATAATATAAAATATTTAAACAATGTGTAGGTCATACAAACACATTCGAAAAACACAACCATCCTTTTTCGTAGTCGGGTAAAAACAAACAGATATCACCTCTGCATTAGAGGAAGATGTCTATCTCGTAGCCCTGAGTCTACTCACCTCGATTCAGGTCTTGTTAAGATTGTGCTCAGAATAATGAAAATGGCAATAGAATTTTATATAAAACAGGAATTGATTGTACATTTTATTATAGTTAATATTAGTTTTAGCGCAATGTGGCAGACACCCGCGTTAGTATCAGGTGTACCAAACTATTAGGTCCATAATAATTTATAAGCTTACTTTTATATCTTAATCAGCTTATTTTCAGGACCAACATACCTGAATATATCAAATAATACAGATCATTACGACCACAATTATGACCAACCTGTATGAATGGCACATATCTTACTCATAATTGTCAGCTGGTTATGACTTCAATCAATCAGTATCACCTTAATTAACGGTAAGCGCATCGAAAAAACAAATTAATACGCGAATCGTGTTAGTTATGCGTTGAAAACCGTTTTCTGATCTAAACGCGTCATTAGAACCGAGAAAAATATGATATACTGTGAACAGAAATCCTGTAGACGTGACTAGGCGGGTTTTTGCCTGAATTTTTTGAATGCTCATACATTTTAAAGGCTAAAAAATAATCGAGAAGTAACACAGCAGTTCGAAACTGCTGTGTTTATGATATGATATGATATATTATCTTAAACTGATTGGTTGTATTTATGACGTTGGAAAATGATTTGTAAACAACCTTGAGTCTCCCAATTAGTAGCTCCTGGAATTCTCAAGACATATCTTTAATCCTGTCACAGGATGCTTTCATCAAAGAATGAATAAATCGTGTACATTAATAATACACTTTAGTAGTTTTAGTCGTTACAGACATAGGATTTTGAAATCGTAGGTAATTGTACAAATTATGTTTTTATTTATTGATTAAAATTCGATTTTCAATTAAGATAAGACATTTTTTTATTAATCGAAAGCATTTAACATTATATCAATACATATTAAGATGTGTGGTATTGTTTTATACCTTATTTTATACGGTACAATAACTACCTATAAATCATACGTTTTGAGAATGCCGAGAACGAGTATAGAATAGGCTTTATAAGTGTTTTGAGTTTGAGGTCAGCATCATATAAAAAATAGAAGCTCAAGAATTAAAACATAATATGGCGACTTAAATTATTAAGCTCTTAAAGACATTAACATGAATTTAAATTAATCGTTTAAATATATGTATGTTTAAACTAGTTACCGCTTTTTCAAATATGCAATACCTAAATTCAGAAGATTTTTCCTTAATCTCCTTTTTTAGAGTTTTTCTGAGAAAAATGTATATGTACAAACCTTTGGTTAAAAAATAAAAAATGTTATTTACCTAAATATTTTTTCTTTTATTTCGCAATTTATGTTTGTAATTAGATTAATGTAGGTGTTTTCTGATGGAATCCAGAGATAAAGAAGATTCAAAGGTAATTTGCATTTTTAACGTAATTGGAAATAATCTATTGCATTGCTAATTAACTCTATTTGGCATTAATGCCTTGGGCGAATTTTTTTCTGAATCAATTCCATGCCACGTTGTTTAAATAACTTAGTAAATAATTAAATTAAACGAGGACTAAACATAGTTTTTGTTAAACGTTAAATAAGTTTTGTAGTGAAACAAAAATTAACATTCTTTCATTCTTCAAAAAATAATTTGTGCAAAATTGTAATCTAAGATGCGAAATAGATTTTGGTTATACCTAAGTACTCATGTACCTAATCTGTGCAACTTACGAAAATATAAAAATATTTTTTGCATTTAAAAATAATTATATCATACAAATTTATTTATGCTTATAGTTCTAAGTGCATCATTCAAAAACTACGTAATAAAATCTTCTTTAAAAAGTTCATGTTCGGTACTAGATCTAATTTTAATCGCTTCACGCTCTATGATTGTGTTAATTATTAAAATACATATTATTGTCCGTAAAAAGGTTAAGGAACTTACAGTTTTTATCGTCTAATATTGCACGTGATTTTATTTTTCTAGCAAGTTGCTTTTAGCTTAAAAGTTAACTTTAAAATTACTTAACCTGGAACAGGTACCTACTTTTATGTTTCAATCTATCAGCATTAGGACGTAGAAAGCATAAATCGAATATTACGATCATTAAAAGTTTATAATTGGGACATGCATGCACAAGATTAATTATTAAAGTCTAAAAAGTATTATAAACAATTACAAGGTTTAAGGAACGATTTACATTAGTACTAAATACTAATATTTTGGACTTACATTCCGTTACTTGTCAAAGAGAGTCCGATTTGATTTCATCCCGGGCATTGTAATAAAAAGCGGCATTTACCTTCATTAGTGTCAACAGCCAAGTCTGAACCACTGAACGGTGTGTAAAAATTGATAAGTATTGAAAGGTCATTCGGTTGAAATACGAACAAGTCATTTGCCACAAACTGGATATCCTGACCTCGGTGTGATTCATGCGACCTGATAATGTGGAGCCTCCTGCGACCACTGTGGATAACAACTTCGGACAATCCGAGATAAGATGTTATATTGAGTGCATATTTACAGTTTTGTAAGTTTGCGAGGATGGTTAGCTGCCTAGCTGGATCTTTGCTTTAAAAACATGTTCATCGGTCATCGGATCTACAGAAAATTAGGTACTGAAATACATAATAAGCTGGGGACAGGGGATAGAGAAAGAATAAAGTATTTTTTTTTTATCAAATGAAAATAAGTATTTCTTTTCAACTCGTGGCAATTTAACTATAGCGCCCGATGACCTTTAGAAGTGTGATCTCATTTTTGGTTTTTTGGTCGTACCCAAATAAGGTTTTTTAAACAATTTGTTTATAATTTTGGCTGTCTAAATTAATAAAAAAAATGTAATTTTCCTGCTACATTTAGAGATATCGACTACTCTACAATATAATTCTAACAAAAATGTTTCATTCTTCTTTCAGTTAGGATTAGTTTTCCCCAGACATGACATTGCGTTTATGTAGCTCTTTACATAATAAATAGTTTTTGTTTATCAATATGTAAATTAATAAAAATGAAAATTAAAGCAGTACCTACTACCTACACTACACCTAACGGGCTCTGTATTTGTAACGTAAAAAGTCGTCTAAAACGCTAGGTCTTATTTATTACTACGAACGTTTCGTTGGATAGATCCTTCTAAAACTATCTAAATAAATCAGTAATTTAATGGGATGAAGTGGAAAAAATTTTTTTTTTCTTAAATTTTTATATCTTTATTTTCAGTGGTCGAAATTTCGGTTCACCGGCGCCAGACAGTTACACCACAAGATTTCATCTCCAGCGGGCTGTTTGGAGGCAACAATACGTGACTACCATATTTGGCACCACTTTATACTTTTTAACTTGATTTTCACCTTAAAAATTCTTAATCTCAGCGCGACATTTAATTGCGTTTTGTTTATCCAAATACGACGATAATTCCTTAAATGCAGTTTATTTTACCGCTCGTGTTTTGATCCGTATCAAAGCACGCTTGCAATCTCGCTTAGGTAACACGATTTACAGTTACAATTATTTTGTAGTTACAATTAATTTAGTTCACACTCATTAAGTGAGCTAAGTTATTATCTCGATACCAATAAACGTGTAAACTTATGTATTTAATGAGATTTTTATTCAAGATTAACGATACGGCTGTGCAATAAGTTTCCTTCGCCTGCCGTGTTACGGGTTAATTAAAAAACTGTAAAATCTATGGTCGGGCGATGACAGATAAAAAATGTTAAAAAAAAAGAAAAAAAATCGTCGTTGCATCGATGTAAAATTAATTACGATTCAACGACATGACTGAATTTACGCCTTAAATTTTCGTGTCCTTCCATTTTCGGCGGTTGATGACTGGTCGATGCCTTTTATAGAAAGATTTTTGGCTTTCGAAATCTTTTAAAGGGACGAGCGCCGTGTAGACTCGCTGTATACCTACTGCTATGCAAACACAAGTCAATGTTCGACAATAATTCGGCGAACAAGTTTTGTAATTGTATGTAATGTGGTGGGTATGAACGTGGTATGAACCTACCTTTTGGAACTAATTTTATAATTGTGTATGTAAATTCCTATAAAAAACATATAAAAAATATAAATATTTAGTACTTATTTAGCATGTAGCCCAATAGCCAAAAAATTTACTATAATAAATAATGTGAAGAAGTTTTTGAATGAATTTTTAATATTAACTATGAATTATTAATTAGGTACGATTTTTTTCCTTACATAAAAAAATATTAGAAAATATAATTATTTATTCAATAAGGCTTATCTAGAAGCACTTTTGAATCGTCATAACATAATATGTAGAATAATACTCACCATTTATCTTATCTTGTACCTATTTGGGAGGGTTAATCGGCATTCGAGAAGCTTTTTTAAAAAAGATTTATTTCATCGATAATGGCTCAATCCAATATTCTCAAGACCTTTGACAATTTCGTTTGAGCAACTGAGTGCTGTCCCAACAATAGACAAAAGAAGATCCTTTAAACTTTGTACATATAGGTAATACATAATATTATTAAATATTAATATTTCATATGCACTTAAAACTTATGTAGAGAGATTAGCTGAAATCATTGAGTTAATATGTACTACGTAGTACATATTAACTCAATGGCTGAAATAGAATCTATTATAAGTATCTTGTGTATGGCCACACATTCGTAGATCGGAATTTACGGAGGTATTATTTTACTTGTGATTTTTAGACTTGAATCTAGACTTTCGTTTATTTTTTATACGTGAACCCAGAACACCAAATGATTTTTAAGAAATTATAGGGTCACTATATTGCTTTAAGTTTAAGAGAAAATCGGTAAGTACTATGACCTTTCTGATCCATAACAATTTGCAAGCAAAGCAATGAATCATAGCACAATACAGTCTATCCCAATCACACGTACTTGCCATATAAGACGACGTCAGGTGGACGAACATAGTCGTGACGCGCGTATTCTAAGTAATTAGCTTAGGGCACATTTACATTTGCTTTGATTGTGGTTTGATTTATGGTACAGACCTTATTTAAATAATGTAGTATTTCATTTTTTTTTTGCATTAAGAACGTTATTTTTATTAATTTTAAGAAATGTTTAAAAGTTCTGCACCATTTTATCAAAATACTAGCTTTCCGCCTGCGGCTTCGCCCGCGTTTTCAAAGAAAAACCCGCATAGTTCCCGTTTCCGTGGGATTTCCTGGATAAAACCTAGCCTATGTTGCTCAGTTAAGATGCAGCTTTCTAATGGTGAAAGAATTTTTGAAATCGGTCCAGTACTTTATGCGTGAAAACCATACATACATACATAATTACATAATTACAAACCTTTCCTCTTTATAATATTAGTATAGAGTATAGATGATCGGTTGTACAAATATACAAAAGTAAAAAAGTATAAAAATGTTTATTTATTTATTAATTGTGCCATTGAATAAACGTTTTCATTCTTTCTTTCTTTCTATTACTATTGCAAAAAGGGAAACTAGGAATGAAATTGCTATTTCATTCCTTGCTAAAAAAAGGAAAATGTTTGCCTTGCTTGAAAATGCTATTTTCTAATGCTTTAGAAAATAGCATTTTAATATCGGGACTGTTAACCTAAGATTAATTAAGTAGATACTTATAAAATTATGATAACAAATACATGAAGGCAGGTTTGTGAACAACTGAAAGCTTGGACTATAACTTAATTTTTTATATTTTTACTCAAAAAATTCTCAGAAAAAATATAATTATTATTCTTCCTGGTGTGAATGAACCCGTACCCATCTTGCGAAACGCGCACACACAATTGTGAGCCTTATTTCATTGAATTAGCCTCTCGTATCCTTAAAAGTAGAATGCTTTCAAGTGTAAAAAATCACGATTAATAGTTTATTTTGCAATTCTTCAATGGATCACATACTTTACGTATATGGTTGTGGCGTTTGTACCAACATTTGCATACGATTTCCACGTATAGCAATACCGAAAGATTTAAATTAGAATATTCATGTAAGTATTTCAAGTGCTTTGATTCGAATTGGGTCAATGTGCGGTGACATTTTGTTTTTTTTTTTTAATAATGCAGAAGGGTCTTAATGACGAAGGAGTAGTCATCTGCATAAATGAAACATATGGCGTGTAATAATAATTATAATAAGGATAATCGATATTATTTTGGCTTTCGTTATAGGTAGGTATTTCAAGCTGATCTTAATTCCTAATGAAAATATTATGAAAAAAGTTGAACTATATTCCAAAAAATAAATATACTTAATCCGGCGTCCTTTGTAGTGCCGCGTGAATTTAATTTAATTTTTCGTAACATTATTTTTTTAATCAAGATAAAAACACCAAGTTTCACCAAAAACCCCGCATATAAAAAAATTTCATCAAGATGGATAAAGCTGGTTTAGGAGCGAGAATTTTTGCTTTTTTACACTATATTATAAAAATATGTACTTAATATATGGTCCATGCCCTATAGGCTATACGTAAGCATTACGTAAGTAACTAAAGATATAATAAATGTTATATCTTTCCTGCTATATAAATGATCACACCTCTTGTCCCATAAGTCCGATGTCCCCAAGTGGGGTAAGGGGCAGATGCATTATGCATACATCTGTTTAACTGATCGATTTTTCTTTAGGGACAAGTAGGTGATCAGCCTTCTGTGTCCTGCCAGACCGAGACATTTTTTTTTATTCGTCTCCACCGGCAATCGAACCCAGGACCCTTCGGTTTTACGCTCACGTGTTTACCACTGTACCACGGAGGCGGTCGAGATAGACATAGTTGATAAACATCCCTCAAAAGTTAACTGGTTTTGAAAACTAACCCCTGTAGGCGGTCTCTCTTTCTTTTTTCTCTTTTGATAACTAGCTAAGTATATATTAGTTTAATACTTATTAAGCTGTTTAAATCAGAATCTGATCTGTATCTTCGAATTTAATCTAACAAATCCCACACTGTTCGCCAGAGTTCGCTCGTGGGAGGATCGCAAAGTTGCCATCGTAAACTAACCTATTACGTAACTTGGTTTGAGTAATATTTTACTGTGCTACCTATATATGAAGAAAATCGACATCATCACTTCACTACATAGTATAAAACAAAGTCGCTTTCTCTGTCCCTAATCCCTATGTCCCTATGTCCCTTTGTACGCTTAAATCTTTGAAACTACGCAACGGATTTTGATGCGTTTTGTTTTTTTTAATAGATAGAGTGATTCAAGAGGAAGGTTTATATGTATAATAACATCCATTAAATAGTGGAGAAGTACTGTTATTTTCGAGGTTTCTAATGTGATGTCGTAAAAAATTACATTTTTTCCGCTTACATTGCAAACGCAGGCTGAACTCTACGAGTTTTATCAAAATAATGTACTAAGTATTATACACATTGAAAAGGTCTACAGAAAAGTCCGCGATGCTATATGTCTATCTCTTATGGATAACCCACAATAACTTTTTTTTGTCATTTACTTTTTACGACAAATAATGGCTAATTTTCGAAGCGATTTTAACCAATACAGCGTTAATCCTTAACCAATTAAATACCTTGAATACATTGTTCATTTAATATAGATCTATATGGTCCTTTACACCGTATGATTTATGTGAATATTTTCGAAGATATTACAGATTTAAAAATTGCGGGACGTAGCGTTTGCGGCGGTACCGGCCGGCCGCCCGGCTATATATTTTATACCCGTGCGAAGCCGGAGCGGGCCGCTATGTTTTATATACAACGTTCACAGTTTTTCTGTAGTGTATTTAGTATCAGCATTGCACCCGTGCGAAGCCGGGGCGGGTCGCTAGTTATAATATAAAATATTACTTCGCATAATGAGTCGTAACTAAAATAGAATGAAACAATAATTATTTATTTCCAGGTAAAAAAAAAAAATGTGTGCGTGTACTAGTGTACACACGTAAGAAGTGAAACTTCTTTATGACCTTATTTTTCAAAAAATAATTTACTATATGCAAGTTTACAGAAATACGTCGAATCACGCGTGGTAGGGATAAGAAAAAGATGGCGCGTAACGGAAAAATGTCACCGTAACAAAAAAATATTGCACTAAATTTTTTTCCAACCCCGATAAAGAAGTTTCACTTCAAAAATTAATTGCAAAACTGTTCGTTTGTTTTTCGTACTAATCTAGATAAAAATCAAAATTATTGAACCCAAATTGAAATTTTCTTTAGTTTTCTTTTTCCTTAATTTTGGACTTTGGAGTAAGTAACTAGAATTTTTATCAATTAGTGATAAAAATTAACGTTTGGATTTTTATTGCCTTTTAGGTGGTTCTAATTACTAAGTTCACACGGTCATATAGTGAGTAATATAAACGGTTTTGAAACAAGTATTTGATACATCTTATATAAAAGGACACAAGTCTTAATATAGATTTTTAGATATTATTTATATGGATTCTGTATTTAATATGAAACATGGCAAATATATTAATTACCGCTGACCCACAATCTGCTATTGACCATAATTTTAATTTATCTTCATGATCATAAAAGGTTTGATTATTCGATAAATATTTTTACCGTTGCAATAATAATGCATAACTATAGCTATTTAAATAAATAAATATATTTATTGGACCTCTTCTACGAAAATCAAGATATACATACTCATTAGGTATATTATCTAAATACCTAATTTCAGTACCTATAAACTACCTAGTTAGGATAAAATATTTCCAGTTTCAAATTTTCGTTCATTTTTTTCGAACTTGTTTTATATGAAAGTACTAACCTGTGGTACTAACATAACTAAGATATAATATTACTTTATTAAGTAAGTATATAAAATAAACCTAAATATTATGTATAAAACGTCTACAAAAAACATGTAAGTGCATACCATTACCACAGCCATTACCTACTCCAGGGGTCATATTAAATCGAGTGTGGCGCCACGCCCTATGGTAAGCCGACGAATAAACAATTGAAGTACTACATACATGATACAACTAGAAATGGAATAGATTATCAAACAATATACATTCTAATATAATATAAAATTATCATGTCCCAGTTATCAAAGTGCTCCGAAAGGGCTGAACCAATTTTCATTAAATTTTGTAAGCCTATTATGCAGATCTAAGAATGAATTGAAATTTCTTTCCCCTAAGGCAGTGATAAGAGTTTGCAAGAACAGCTAGTAATCCCAGAATGATTCACTATGCATGTAGCCATAGGTATAGCTTTCCATTAGCAAGTAATCTTATAAGCTATTCTGTGTCATAGGAGCCAACAAAACGAGTGAGAGAATTCAAAATTAGGTTTTCCTATTATCTATCGCTGTCGCGCTATGCCTCAAGAGCAGCTATGAAAATTAACAATCAATTTTCTAAAGTCACAAAAAATTATAGCATCAATTAAAAAATACTCCTACCATACTCCTACTAATTGCGCGTAATTTTTCCGCAAAGGTTATATATTGTCCATTAGGACAAAGTTGACATGTCACATGTCGGGCACGAATCGTCACAAAGTAGGTGAGGGTTACGATATTTTTCTCACACTACAATCTAGATTTTCTACGCCCTGCACGGCGCCATTACACGCTGTGGTAAACTCATGTTCACATTGTTTATTTTTTTTATTAGAATGAACAGGCACATATAATATAATTATAGTAGGTACAGGTAAGTTACATATTGGGTATAAGCTTGGTATAAGGTAAAGGTACTTCTTCTTCTTTCTTCGTTTGTTAACTGACAACAGCTGGGCATTCCACTGAAGACGGATTTAGATATATGATTGAATTTTATAACGTTCCTGCAGTTCTTCTTCTATCAGTCTGTTTATTATTAAGATTGAACCAGATTAATTAAATATTTAAGTAATAATATTCTACGATCAGCTAACCGTCCATATTTCAGCCACAACTGCACAACTATGAAGTTGTATTTTCAATGTTTCCAAAATTGATTCATCAATAACTTTATCGTTATTATGAACACAACTTAAAAAACAAAACAAAACAGGTCTTTACCGAACCCGATAATTGATCGCCCAGGATTCCATCAGGCAAAAAGCAATCAACACATTTAAGGGAAATAGGGTTTATGAATATTTCACCTTTTAGATGTTTCAAATGACATAGATCATAGAACTAGTTAGGTCATTAGTTTAGTTATTTAGTTAGTTTCTATTAGGTCTATCTCAGCTGGATATATTTCGTGATTGCCTCGAAATAACACATTAGTTTAGAGTTCAGTAATGAAATGTTTTTAATTAGGTACAGCTCCTACCTAAGAGTTCGCTCATTTCTTAAGAATTGTTCGGAGAAAAATGTAAGTGGGTATGTGGATAGGGCTTGACATACACAACAAATAGACAAATAGTCTGTATATTTCTATAGAAAACAGGATCCAGGTAAATGACCCAATCTAGCATTGGTTCAACGACAATTATAATCCTTATAGTAATATTACTCAGGTAGGTATTCATTTTAATTATTCTTTATTACATTAAAATATTTCGTAGACGGATTTTTAGTACTTTCTGATGCGTTCCTTCATTTAGTCATTTCTCTAAAACATTGCTATTCAAAAACCATAATATAAAAATATCTATTGCAGTTACAAGTACGCCTTCAAGAAATAGTGGCTTCCCTCACAAATATATCATTCATAATTATAATGAAGTTTAATGTCGAAGTTAAAATTCTATAATGCTACGGGACCACGCAATCGTATTTCTCGGGCCTTATCAATCATTCATCAATATTTGTAGTTATCACTTCACTATTTACGACTACTTGTTTCTAGTTTATAGATCAAAGCTGTATGTCCAAGGATCTCCAAAGATGGCTAGACGTGGTAATTAATAAATAAATATGAGTGCTAAATGTTTTCACTGGATGTTTTATAGAAATTATGAACGTTAATGTCACATTGCGAATCTTGATAATGGTGCTCCAGCTCATCAAAGTGAATAATTTTATAGTTTCTTATGAAAGGTTTTTATTGAAGAAAATATTATGAAGGGATGTTAGAAGATACCATGGAAGAAACTGCAAAATTATTTCGATACTCTGAAGGTAAACGTAAGGCTTGACATAAGAATAGTTAAAAATCTTTGTCTGTCTAAATATTTTTTAAATTCGTATTTACTCATAGGTATACCTAGGTACAAATTATCTAAAAACAAAATATTATAGTGCCGATACTCTAAGGCCGGTATTTACTTACTTAGCCGGTATTTATTGACTTTAGTTAGACCTATTCAATTAATTTTCATTACCTTACAGAATTAGCATTAAATAATTATTGTGTTATAAATTGTACGAAACTTCGTATTCGATAATTTGCACTTGACCGGTTTTAAATTCGACTGTGGGCGTAGGCGCAGCTTTCTTTGTTGAAAAGGTTGCAATGAACCACAAGTTGTAGGCGTTGTATCAGCAATAACTTTTTATAGTTAATGTAATATTTGTTTAATAATCTTTCAATGGCTTCTGTATCATCAAATGTCTTCGGCAATCTTCAATGTAGTGGCACAGATTAGAGAATAGTTACTTGGTAGTGGGTAGTATACGTAGTTTATTACTAACTAGCAGTTTGGCTCGAAGTTTGTAAGTTAGGAGCACTTCTCGTTCTCGTTAGGTACCTATTTTTAAGTAAAGATACCTGTAAAAAATGATTGTTATCTGTAGGTGTACAATAATTACAATTAATAAGGTGAGTTGTAGCCAGAATAATATAGGTGATGTATGAAAATGATGTTAAATGTGTAAGTTATTGGATTACCTAAGTTATTCTTAAAATTCGAGTCTTCCCCACATCGTTTAGCCAGTATCAAATTACGCATAAAGCGAAATTCGCTGTTGCAAATATATTATATAAATTTCGTCTCCAATTTAAAAAGTTAATACGTTTGATATTAAAAATACAATATAGTCAGGGTATCGCATAAATTGAATCTCTGCGTGGATCGTGATGACACAGCGCAAAAACACTCAATTTGCATTCACTTTTGATAAAGCAGGAACGCCAAAGTCGTAAGGACGGATAAGGTTGATTTCGGCAAAGATATTTTTCTCGCCCGGACCGGGCGGTTTGCCCACGCTATGCATACCTTCTGGGTTAAACAGATATCATTTGATTTTAAATGCATTAGATATTGCGGTTTCAATATTGCGATATTAGAGGAAATCCAAGTTAATTTTATATTTTCAATTTTGACTGATGCTGTGCCGGTTTTACCAGTTAGCCGATAGATACGGTTCTTAGAGCAGTGTAGTATTTAGTCTAGTGCCTATGAAATGATGGTTATTGTTCCAACAAAAATTAATTTCACATTTCTGCTAATTTTAATGGATATCCTATTGAAACCGAACCGAGAACATAACAATCCTTCTTTGGATAGTCGTGTAAACTCAAGTTTGTTATAGTGAATGGATCTTAGATTACAAAATAAAAGGCAGATAGAGCATGTCAATCTTCCATCGCCCTTGTCAAAGAAAATACGAAATCAAAAACGAATACGAACCTCCGCCAGTGCTATAGCGATTCTAGTGTCATGCAATACGTCAAAAGGGGTTTGATATTTTAGTAAAAAAATGCTGTCTTGTGATATTAAAACGCTGTAAAATTTGTTCCCGTAAACAAATAAAAAGATAAAACATCGTTTTACAGGTTCTCTGTAGATTATTTGGCTTATTTAATTTTGTATACAAATAATAATTTTACATATACGTAGGAATTCAAAACTTCAACGTATGCTGCCAGTATTTTGAAAATGAATTTGCCATTTTTAGGGGTAAAACGGTAAAATGGTTAAAATATCTTCGGGGTAGCGCTGTTGGATTTTTCGATCGTGAACGTGATTATTTGAATAGTGCAATAAAGGTTCATGATCATTATTAGATTATTTTAATAAGCATTATACATTTTATTGTTACTTTTATAAAAAGCGACATAGTCGTTTTCGCTCGCGATTTAATTCATGTGAACTCCATGATGGATATGATGAAAATAAAATGTCCTGCATTCTCGACTAAAAACTACCGCTATTCGCATTCTGAATATGTTTTAAAAAATAAAAACTTTTTTTAATGTAACATAATTTATTTAATTAAAATTGAATAAAATTATTTTGTCCATATATAACTTTAATAGATAGGTGCTTTATGTAAAAAAATATTTTTTACAATATTATAAAATAACATCATAAACCCGAATTTATATTAAAATAAAAATTAAAACATGACTGCTAATTTATGTAGCCTACGTCACTACCTTCATAATTCAGACGATTGCAATGACACCTCACAACTCAAAATCGATCCAACAGTTTATACTGCAGTCTGCAGGGCGTGTTAAAGAAATATTATACATACATACACTCGAAAAACATAACCCTCTTTCTTCCGTAGTCGGGTAAAAATTTGGGAAATTTTTCAATATCTGGTAACATAACACGCACACAGAAGCACCGTGTTCGTACAGTGCAACGGCGAAATGACAGCACACATAGCTATAAGGAAATGACGATAAATAATTCGGTTTAGTGCGGCAACGCTCCATCTGTCTTTTATTTTGTAATCTAAGGAATGGATGATATATTTAATGTGTGTTGAGTATAGTAGTCTACACATACATAGATAGAAACTAGAAACCTTTTGTAGATAAATCACATTTAATTTCACCTTCAAGTAGAAAAATTTGTTATTTCGCAAGCCTTTCAATAAGGCTGTACCAAGTTGTCAGCTACCAATTATGGTAACCAAACATACCCGAGGTAACACTAATCAACGTACTATTTACAAATGGCTTTATGCATATCTGTCCACGACCAAAAATTAAATTTAAAAAAATAATCTGTCAGTCTCATGTGTCATGTCATTTAATCACATAATTCAATGGACTGTCATGGCGCCCGTATTTGGCGGGAAAGCAATCCGCTTATGCCGAAATGGAGTTGCATTGGAATATTGCTCTCTCGATCTTTATTGCATGAGATGATTGTTGCATAAGTATTTGCATATTCAAATTCTTGTTATGTAGAGTATTTTTGTATAATAAAGATGGAAATATAGGTAATATGTTTTCTTACCTTCTCCATAATTCATAGCAAAGATGCGGTCAGTGAAACAATATGTCCTTAGCAAAAATGTTAACTTTGGTTTACAATGTAATATGTATTATGCTATATTATGACGTATACACTATGCTTAGTTAATATTAAATCGTCTATTATTTTTATCTTTAACGGGCTTAGATTTTAGCCTGCGATAATGCTTTTATTTCTCCATACAAGTTTATTTCCCATTGATAGGTGTATAAATGTGAAATTTCCAGATACTGATCCACAAAATAGAGTCGATTAGTAGTACAGTAGAGTACTCCTTTTACTTTAGGACTGAGCCGAAGCACGGCACCATTTCCAAACTCTTTATCTACCTATTACATATTCAGAAAACCAAGAATCAAAAAATTTACAACGACCAATCAGCAAAATTAAAATCGAATTAAAAATGTTGGTCAAAATACCTAACTACTAATTATTATTTTTTAAAGTTTAATCCATTGATCGATAGTTTTATTAGTGTCTTTAAAATATTCAAATCTTTGAACTAGGTCCTATGTCCTAGGTACAGAATCGCAAAGTGAAATATCTTCTACTCTGCTTACTGTTAACCTGCTTACCATTGAAAAGACATTAGGTATATTATTGTTGAAGCCATATTATGGTGACGAAGAAATTTATTTTGAACACCCACATTACAACAACAAACAACGGTTAAATTACAACGAGGAACAAAGTTTAAGATAAATCGTTCATCAGAACTCGCTTATTCAATTATAGTAAGAGAGATGGTTGCTGAATATTTTAAGAAGAAGGAAATTTTTATTTAACTATTTTTGAAGTGAAACTTCTTTATCGGGGCTGTAAAAAAATTTAGTGTAACATTTTTTCGTTACGCGTGACATTTTTCCGTTACGCGCCATCATTTTCTTATCCCTACCACGCGTGATTCGACGTATTTCTGTAAAGTTGCATATAGTAAATTATTTTTTGAAAAATAAAGCCATAAAGAAGTTTCACTTCTTACGTGTGTACACTAGTACATGCACACATTTTTTATTATTAGATTTTTAGCCAATTAAGTATTGGAATATTTCTAATTTAATTATTTAGATTGTTGTCACAGGAAAAAGTTACACTATCGATAAACGCATAGACTTTTTTTTAGGTGACACGTGGCTGAAGCTGTTGGCATATGCGAGTTACCTATATTTTATTTATCATAAGAAATAAGTAGGCAATTTTGATAAAAGATTTCATTCAACAAACTTTAATTCAAAAAACTCATAATTACTTTTAGATATTGTGGGCGATAGGCGCAAAATTCACGCGTGCGAAGCCGCTCTTCTAATTAGATATAGAAATATTAATAAAAACTGGCGCTCAGACTAAATAGTGATTGCAAAAGGAACAATGATGTGCGTAGGCACAGCCCCTCGCTCTGACATGGTTCTATCTTCCGTGACGTAGCCCGAAGGTGGGACCATGTAGCAGTAACTACAAGCCCACGCTCGTTTACGGAGATTCGCATCACTAGTTAGGAAATACTTTTCGAATTGATTGTAGTAGATTGGTATTTATTGTTTAATTATTTTATGGCAACTCTTGTAATAATCCTACATTGTGTTAGTAGAACTCTTTCCGTTTACCGCGTCTACGAGAACTAAGCTAAAAACTTTTAATATTTTTGTTTTATCGTGGTTTATTCATTTAGATAATTGCATAAAATATTTTTTTGCATTCATTGCTGTCATTATTGGTTGGTTTAATGCTCTTAGGTTATTGGCCCAGGCTTTGCTTAAAATACAAATCTCTTTGACAGTAAAAATTCCTAATCTTTGGATGGATAGTATCAGCTTATCTGATATTCATCCTATTTCTGATACTACGTGTTTATCAATTAAAGATAATAAAACTACGATTTTACAAATTTGGACCAATGCCAACAAAGAAAACTATATATAAAATCGAATTCTATCCCCTTACTTTTGTGTAGTCGAAAATATAAGTATCTACAAAAGTTTCATTACCTATTTTTTAATTTATAATAATAAAATTGTCACCTATCAAATGCAAATATGTATATTTTTAGAATACATACCTATATAACTAGGTATTTTAGAAAATAAGATGAAAATTCATTTGCGTCTGCAAATCCTTCAAATTCCCACATAATACTTATGATGCAATAACCCACTGAAATTTGTAAATACAATAGTTTACAGTTTACAGTTACAGTTATATCATATTACGGTGCTTTCCATCTGCAGAAAAGTAACTCAATTTTTCTTTTTCCCGCCTATTACCTATGTTTTTTTTTATTTGTAAATTTGTGCTACGACCTAGATGGTACCTAAGTATTAGCACAAATAATATAAAACTATACTAATAGTAGTAGTTTTTAGGCGGACAGTTGGAATACGAGATTCCGTCGTTATATAGACTATAAACGTCGTTATAACTATAACTTATAGTTTATTAGCGGTTCGCCCTGGTTTCGCCCGTGGTACATATGTCGTGGCCATATCGTAGATTTGCTCATTTCATGATATGATCGATCATTTCGTGAAATGGTCGCATTTCATGAAATGCTCGAATGTCTATTGGCCACATCATGATGTGGTTTGGGCAGATCAATGATAAGAAATCGTTTCTCGATATGGCCAACTAAACGCGCGGTTTTTTCATGAAATGATCAAAATTATTTGATCATATCGTAAAATAGTTACATTAATTATTGGTAGAGGCGCTGCAAGCGCTGTGTTTATGTGATAAGATGGCGGCCGCTGGCGAAAATTTAATTATTCGCAGTTTAAAACTTCATAGTTCGTTTTATTACAATATGAAGAAAGTCATAGCAAATAATTTACGACGAAGAGGTTCGAGTACTATGGAAAATGCGGATATCTTATATTGAGGAAAAAATGCGTCTAAAATCCTTTACATAAATATATTTATATATCCTATGTTATTATAATTGTTCCTTTTTTAAAAAGCGATTCGCTTCTGGCACTCGCCGGCCGCTACCGCGGCACGCTCGCTTTGCTCGCTCGGCTCGTGCGTTCTTTATTAAAGTCTAACCTAACCTAACCTAAATGTTTTCTATTGCAAAAACCATTCGCTTCTGGCATTCGCCGGCCACTGCCGTGGCACTAACTTATATGACAATAAACAAGTTCTAAAAATATTCAGAATTTTTTAATGTTTTATGGACTTTATATATTTTATACGATCTGGCCAAATGTGGATGACCATATCGTGAAACGTTGACGATTTAACGATGTGATCAAACCATGTTGGCCATTTCATGAAATGCGACCATTTCGTGAAATGGCCACTCATATCATGAAATGATCAAATCTACGATATGACCACGACACATACACAGCCTATAGTACTCAAGGATCTCTTACATATCCAACGGTAAAAGAACTTTTGAAATCGAACCAGTTGGTCCTGACTTCCTGAGATAAGCGCGTTCTTATAAACTCTTGAGCTTAATATTATGTGAAGGAGTATAGATTGTCTTCATCCAGATTGAAGTTCTGTGGGCTAGTTTGATGGCTGATCACATAGGTAGTACTTGACTTAATTTACACAAAAGGGGCTGTATTATGACCTCTTATTACCCGAAAGTTTACGCCTTGAACTAACTTTTTTTTTTTTTTTTTTATAGTGGGAAATCTACGCCGTGAACTAACTGGAAAATTTAAATTATGATCGCAATAACCAGCAATGGTAAATTATGGTAAAAAATTTGCCAGTCAGTTCAATTCACGGCGTAAACTGTCTGGAAATGAGGGGTCATAATACGGCCCCAGATGTATTGGTGAAATATAATATCAAAATATACAAATAATATCAAGTTGTTCTTTCCTCAATAATTATTCACGTTAAGTTTGCACAACTGGAGAATATTTTTATTATGTCTGTATTACGACTTGAAGAAAAAATTAGATGATAATCATTCGTATCATGTTCGTATCAGTTTTTTTTAACATAGGGTAATTAATATAATTGGTGTGCTTGTCTTTTAACTTTCAAGTTACATTTATTTTAACTTTAGGTACACCCATATTCTAAGAAAATAAAGAATTTCATTTTACTAGACTGTTATTCATTTCAAATGAATGATGCATGCAATGAAAATATGTAAACATAATTTAGCTTTAAAAAAATTAAATTACTCATTTCTAACAATAATTATTATTTCGGCGTTGTCATATACTTATTATATCGCGTAAATAATCCTTGTAAACATGCATTTTAATAGAATATGACTCACTCGATATATTACTTTTTCGCCTCTGTTTAAGTCACAAGTTTCGCGGAAACGTTGTGGCTTATAAAATTAGTCACTTTAGATGTAATTAAGTCAATAACAATAATTGTTTAAACAAGCGACATAGTTTAGACGTGTGAAATAAAATACTTCGTACTAACAAAAACAATTTATTAATTAAACAAATAAATAAAGATCTCAAAAACTCACTCGATAAACTATGCATAACATTAATTAATATGGCAATAATGAGATAATACCTAATTTAAGGTCCAACACAACACTTCACGCAAATGTTCTGTCCATGTTATATTCGTAGTCAAATTCAGCGAAGAACGAATCGAACGGAGATAAAGAGTCCTCCGTGAACTCCGATGTGGTTTCTTGTTCCGTTGAAAATTCAGACAAATCCGAGCAAAAAGGTGACGGCCAGCGGTCCGGGCGTGAATTGTTATCCCGCTCCGGGCTGGTATCACGAAGAGCTGAAGACAGCGCCGTGATATAGCGCATAGCCAGCCTGAGAGTGGTGATTTTCGTAAGTTTTTCACAGGGAACAGGGTTTCCGGTGATCTCGGATGCGGGGACGGCGCGTCGTAGATTTTCGAAGGCGCGGTTAATTTCGCGCATGCGGCTTCTTTCCCGCGCGTTTGCTGTTTTCCTTCTGTACTTGCTGAGCGGCTGTGGGGTGCGTCGCGCGCGCGGCTCGCGGGAGCGCGCGGCGCGTGGACGCAACTGATACTTGTCGTGATCCGGCATCGAGTGCGCAGCGCGGAGTCAGCGCCCGAATTCCGCTGAAAAATACGCTCACGGCTCTTGAATCTTGCTCACTCCGTCACCGCCCACAAGCCCCGCTTCGTTCATGTATAGTCAAATGGAGAAGTTCATAACAATATAAATTAAAATACCTATATATTGATGTTTGTAATTGTGTTTTTTTACTATAAAATGCAGTTCCATCAAGAGGTAACAATACAAAGTATAAATTATATCTATTGATTGATGAATAAATATTTATTTTTGAACTCTTTCGACAATTCAAACGTTCAAATAGTTAAGTAATTTCGTTTCAGTAATTCCAATTGATATTTTATTTTTAAGAGTAACAAAAATGTAACTTCTCATTTTACTTACAATTGAAATTCAAAACAGTACCGAATTTTAAATGCGTAAGTACTAATCAATCTTACAAACTCGATAGAGTATTTTCTAAACAGCTTATCATTTTGTTAGATGATAGCGTTAAGAAATTCTATGGGATACTCTTTAACTTGAGATTAAAGATAATCTTTATCTTACTGTAACATAAGGCAAACATGCCCTTGTAATTTCGATTTTCAAAATCGGATAAGATAATCTGTAGTGATCAATATTATGAAGCTAAACCTTTTTGCTTAGATTAAGGATTGGTCTCCGCGCGCGCGCTACGACTAGATACCGCCCCACCTAAAAACAATAGCTCCGTGAGTGCGGCAACTCATGAACTCAGTTCTGTAGTGTGTGTAAGGCAATTTGTAAGGACGCTGGTGTGTGTGAAGAATTGTGCTGCCAGCTACATAAATTTTACCTCATAAACGGGAAATCGGCCATCTTGGAAAGAAGTTTGAAAAATATTTTTTTTCATCTTGACCTGGCCGGGAATCGAATCCATGAACTCGTGCGACTTAAATCCACTTGCGACGCTACTATACTATAGTCACAAAGGTTGGTATGTTTAGAAGTAAAAAAGCAGTAATAAAAAAAAAATATTATATGAGTCAGTTAAACATGGTTAAACAGAAATAAATTATTGTTATTATCCTTTTTTGTAATAGTATTGAAAAAAAACATTATTAATAAGTTCAAATTATTGCTAAAAGATTTCCTCAACCACGTGTATTTTTTTGGATATGCAGTACGGCAACACTGAATGGCGTCGTATTTTCGTAGACAAAATTTTCGAAGTAAAGGAGAAATTTCGAATAATACGATACTTAGTGATGGTGCGTGATCCCAGTGTCTTTCTTATTTTTTGTTGTATTATTTTTAAACAGTTTTATGATACAAACAGGCATTTTACTTCGGGTTTTGTTCAAAATCTTTATAAAGTATCGGTACCTACGCCCTCTCCACACAATGCTTGTGACACGACTGGCTCGGGTACTAGGGATGGGTAAAAAATATCGATATATCAAAATATCGATATTTTTTCAGAAAAATATCGATACTAATTAGCGATATTTTTTCCCGCGATATATCAATTTTCGATATTTATTTTCAGATATCAAAATCGATATATTGTTAAAGCTCTGCTGTCTACTCATGCGTCACATCATGATTTTGAACAATCCGATTTCTTAAATTTAGAAAATAAAATAAAAATAAAAATAGCAGTAGCTTGTATGGGTTTAATTTCTTTGCTTCAAACACAAACAAATTACAAAAATTACTCTCCATGACTTGCTTGTCTAAGACAATGACATTGCTTGTTGGTTTGGTTGGTATCACTGCACTGGACTGACTGTATTGTATTGTATTTTATTTTTTTTAAATAAATAAAACTTATGTTGAAACAGCCAGATGTGTATTTGCTTTAAAATTTCGATAATTTAGGCAATTTTTATAAATAAATGCAAATTGGGCAAAAAATATCGATATATCGAAATATCGATATTTCTTGGGTGATATAAATCGATATATTTGAAAAATATCGATTCGATAAATATCGATATTTTTTTTCCATTTGCCCATCCCTATCGGGTACGCCGAATTCGGCGTACTATTAGTTGCCGCATTTTTCAAGTACGCCGGCGGTATCTAGTCGTAGCGCGCGCGCGGAGACCAATCCTTAATCTAAGCCTTTTTGAATAGATAATACTGTCTGCACACATAATTTTAACGAAAATAATTCAGTAATATTTTCATTAAGAATTACCTATATTAAGTATAAAATAAAAAGTTGCCTGTGCTAAAATATTTTACTACTTTTTGATGATGAAGAAATCATAATTATTAAAACAAATAATAGAAATTGTATTTTGTTGTTGATAGTACTTCGTTTCAATGAATGAACAAAGTAATAAACAACTATAATAAATTTATGTCATTGATCATTTGCATTTTGGATCTAGCATTTCCGTTCGAAACAGCAAAGTTTTCGACTTAACTCTTGTTTGACGACCTTCACGGGGGACTTATGTGTTAACAAATAATGTGTAGGCAGTAGCATAGACATTACTGCTATAAGTACTTAAATAAATTAGCGTAGGTGCTTAATCGACTGCAATAAAAATTAAGTTCAAAGCATTCAAAGTCTAACATTGCATTGTTTTTTTTTTTACTATTAACATGTATTTTTTGGCTGATATTTTTTTTTATTTTAATGTGTAATCATTCCATTAATGAAATTACATATATTAGAAAGGGTCAAGGACGACAAGACGAAAAAAAAAAGAAATTGGCGGGAGTTTATTTTTTTTATTTGAAATTATTTTTCTGCCTATTAATTATATTTTTTATACCTCCTGATACTAATTAATTTAATAATCTTATGTTTTTGGACTTTCAATGGATTTGCAATTTAGATGTTTGTTATATTTGGACAAAAATAACATTCTAATGGACATGAAAAATACTTGTATGGATTTCTTAGAACAACTATCGGACAATAATATTTATAAATTTCCTCCTGTGCGCTTTTTACTAGAACTGGATGTTATGGAGTTGAGTGATAAATTTCCCGACTTGGAACTGTTCTTGGTTGACGAACCGTTGAAATTTAATAAAGTATGTAATGAAATTTTGTTTGCATGCCTCAGGTCGATAGATAACGACTTTAAGCAATTTATTCAGTCATCGCAGGTTGCTGTTACAATCAGACTAAAAAGTTTACCACGTGTTTTATCTCGATCGACGAGCAACAGATACGGAGGTATCGTATCGTTTTACGGATTACTTTTAGCGATCTCAAAATTAACTTGTTACGTATTCCACACTGTTTGGTCTTGTCCGGAAGAATGTGAGGGAAATGAAATTGTTCTGCATCATATACCAAAAGTACCACCCAAATGTTACGTTTGCAAAAGCGTCTTATTTGAAAACAGTGGACTGAGGAGATGTGGCGAGCAAGTAGAAGCAACATTTAAATTGAAAAATGAAATGCTTTGCAAAAAAATTGTTATAACCGATGATCTTATTAAATTATTAAACTTAGGTGATACTTACGTTATTCATGCGGTAGTTTTGAAAAAAACGGTAGCGGTGTGGTCATTGGAAAAGCACATACCGTGGGCTGCTCCTCAAAGTTGTTCAACGCCAGCTGATATAAAAGATTTGTACACAGCATGCGATGGTATCCCTTGGAAATTTATATACTGTCTAGCTTCCAGCATTGGAATACATGTTTGTCCTTTAAATTGTTTTATGAACGTGAAAATTAATTTACTGCTGAGTTTAACGAGTGTTAAAGCGCACTTGTATACTGGGTCCAGAATATTGCACTTTTTGGGTGCAGGCTATGACACTGGTTATGTAGGTAAATTAATGCATGAAGCAGCTATTTTAGCTGATCGTCACGTAGTTTTGGGAACTTCAAATTCGTCTGCAACAACGTCTCTTACGGCTGCTTCAGGGGGTATTTGCTTAATGCCGTTACCTCTGCAAATTTACGGTCAAAAACAAATTAATTCAATTTTATCATCAATAGAAACAGACGACGTATCAAGCGAAACCAGTAAAACGAAACTAAAATGCGCTGTGTGGGCACACGGAATGGATTTCAAGAAGATAACTTTGTATAATATTGCAAGTGTATTTGGATTAGTTTGTCGCGGAGATTTGGGTGAATTTGCTGATGATATAAGCGATTTTATTCTGCAAGAAGCTATATCCCCGTCTGAAACAACTATGGAAGAAAAGCGGGCTCTTAAAGATGTGACGGAGCACATAGATTTAGTAGCAGGTATAATGGTTAATTTGAGTGAGGAATCGGAGAATCTTTTGCAAAGTTACTTCTTGGCAGCTCGTAAGGAAAGGCCAAAAGCTGTTACTGTAGCTTGTATGTCAGCTTTGGTGACTGTATGCTTAACGTCAGCGAGGCTTTGTCGTCGCAACGTAACTAACATCGAAGACGCCGTGTTTGCAATATGGTTGCATGTATGTGGTGGGCCCGAACCGAGATTCGCACCGGATGAATATTTAGATACTCCAGCAGATATAAAGAAACTTCACAAAATTATTAATAACTTCAAAATGTGGCTGGAACAATTTACTGGTGTTTTTATGTAAAACTTTTTTGTTAATTGGTATAATTAATAAAACTACATTTTTAAGAAATCTATAAAATTTATTATTTTTTAAACAAATATAAACTTAAAAAAAATTTAGTAATTGACTAGAACACAAAATGTCGATTTAATAATTTAGCACCAGTACTTGAAAAAATTTTAGTTGACAAATAACTAAGTATTTAAAACAACTATAAGGCACATTGGAACACTGAAGTTAAGCCTAGTCAACATGAGTTCATTACAACAAAACTATTTTTATTAATGCCCAACAAGTAATAATTATAATTTGTCGTGTTCCTTTATAAAATACAACATTTTTAAATGCTCTTTGGCTATCAATTTTAATATGTGTACTTACATGAACACACACACATAAATCATATCCAATAAAAGTTTTCTTAATACTAATAATTAAGTAATAACAGGCCTCATATAACAGATAGAATCTGAGTATCTAGTTTCCATTCAAAAAACTAAAATCAAATACTGAATTTTGTAACAACATATTTTTCTGTGAATTTAACTTTTCACACAATTCCATCTGATTTTGTCTTAACTTCAAACTTTCAGTTACAAGAGATTTGATTTCATCGACATTGTCATGATTCCCTGTTAAGAAATGGTTAGTTACGGGTTCGCCAATCTTAAAATCCCTCTTCTGGTAGGATACAACACTGTATGGTAGATCTGCTATATTGTCAACATCCCTTACAACAACACTAATTGTCGACCAAATACAAGTCGTGAATTCCCCTGTAAAGTTCTCCAAATCTGTGCTTAATCTATCTGTGTTTTCATCTGCTTTACAGATAATATCAGATATCTTTGAAAACTCAATGCTCAAATCCTTGAGTTTCAATATAAATTGTTGATTTTGTAGTTCTTGTAGAATTTTGCTTCTCAGTTTAAGACAATCGTAACATACCCTGACAATATCTGGGCACTGCCTTTCTTTCTCTCTGTTTGCATTGTAGAAATCACTCTTATTGTGTGTTATAAATGTTTTGTAGGCATTTGAGAAAATAGCTTGGTAGTTATATTTTGCAACAAAGTTGTTCAAGTCAGTTGTTATGCCTTCATTGCTGCGCCTGGCTGCCGATTGGAGCCTTACCGATAACAAAGACCAAGCGCTCACTAACTTTTCAATTTTATCTGTTAAATCATGTGCATCCTTAAATGTTTTTGTGAAACCACCCAGAATGTTTGTACCTGTACCATTTTCTTTCAATTCCTCAATATGTTTCTCTCCTATTTCTACCATGGTTTTTATAGTTTCTATTTTGGCCAATAGCTTACCTAATTTTTTATCAACATTATTGTGGTTTAGGAGTAGTTGCCTACTTTCTTGTTTTAAAGATTCACCTCGGGTAAAAAGAGAATTGATGAGGAAGTCATATATATCCATTTGAGCGACAACAAAGTAGAATGCATTACGATACAGTGTTTGACTGTTCTTATAATTGTACAAGGCTTTTGGGAGTTCTAAACACCTCTGAACTGCTTTAGGCACTACAGGTGAAGTATTTTCTTCAATCATATGCTTCTTATTATACAAGAATAGCATAACAGCACTGTTTTCATTCCAATATTTCATAACTGGTTCATTTTTCTCAATATCCATACAATTTGATGGCGATATTAACATTTGATCTTCTATTGGAAGGTTTGTTTCTTTGAAAATCCATTCTTTAAGAGTATTTATTGTTGTTGTGGAATCAATTTCGTAAGCCAGTTGAGATATCTTAGAAAGAGAGAATATTTTGATAATCTTTTTTGCAAGAGTACTTTGTAACATTTCAAAAATAACTACTTTACTTGCTGAAGCTGCATCTTTGTTTTCTGAAGGTATATTGAAAGTAACTTTGGACGGAGCATCTCTTCCTCTCAATTTTGGGTCCCATTCCAATGCAACCCTTAGCCAATTTTCAATTAACAACTTAAACGGCTTTGACACATGATTCTCTGGAAATATCTCATTGGAATATTCAATATCTCCATGAAAAGTTTCATAAACACATATATTATCATGCGTTTTCTTCTTAACAAATGGCATCCACTCCACAGGTGCTTTGAAAGGTAGGAATGGTCTTGTACCACAAATTATTTCAAATGCAAGTAAACCTAGAGACCAGAAGTCCACTGAATTACTATATGTTTTACTGTAAAAAATCTCAGGTGCAAGATACTGTAAAGTCCCAACAAAACTAGCACATATTGAGTTTGAATCAATTTCCTTAGCGTAACCTAAATCTATAATTTTGTACGCAATTTTATCTTCACTTGGTTCACTTATTCCATTGGGCACATGTAAAACTATATTTTCGGGCTTCAAATCTCGATGTGTTATCTTATTATTATGTAAAAACTGCATGGCACTTCCAACGTCACTGAGTATTTTACGAACTTTTATCTCTTTCAAACCGCAAGATGCATCAGGTTTGTTTAACTGTTGACGTAAATCCCCGCCGCTACAATATTCCATACATAGTATAGGTAATTTCGAAGGATTCATGGGTGCCAAGCCACTTACAAATTCGGGTGGTAATGTTATCGTTCCAACTATATTCGGATGATTACACGTCTGCAGCATCTCCACTTCCTTAGTCCATCTTTCTCTGTGCTTTGCGGTGAGCTCATCGCCCCATTTACAAGTTTTGATAGCCAATTTTTCGTCATTGTTTTTGTGCTTCCACAGTACAACAGTACCAAAACTTCCGGATCCCAAGACTCTATCTTTTATCCAATCACCGATAAAAATTATATCGTCCATTGTTCGATTATATTTCTTCCGATATAAATAGACAATTTATAAAAATAACTTTGGCTAATTATTTATCAAGAATATCTTCACACATCACGATCTTATCACTTATCTAGTTGTTAAATACTATTATTTCGTCTTTTGTATTGCTATTAGAACTTTGATTAATTTATTAATTAGCAAAACTAATGTTGTAAAGTAGGTAATCAAAAGACGGAAGATATTTTCCCCGTATATATTATATTACTCTATGATTTTTTATCTTTCGTTATTTACTGGAATTTGTCACTGTCAAGTGCACACTGCACAGTCAAGTGTCAAAAAATTAATGGTGACAAGTTTGAGTGTGGCCGTTTTATAAATTAACGAATATATAAATCATTTTAAAAATAATTTACAAGAATACGCGTACTAGAACCGTATTCATGATTTATTTGATGTAAGTTTAGAAATATAATTTATGTATATATGCATGCTACCTAAATAGGCACAGAATAAGTATGAAAAAGTGGCTACACAGTGCACTTGTTCAGTTTTCAATTTTAAGGCCGTATTCAGAAAGAAAGCTGAAAACTTATAAGCGCTTACCAGCGCTTGTCGGTGCTGCAGCTGGTTCGTTCTACACAAAGGAAGCAGGTTGAAGCAGACCAAGACAAATTTTATATGGCAGCG
Organism: Colias nastes; assembly: GCA_907164665.1. Taxonomy (NCBI): domain Eukaryota; kingdom Metazoa; phylum Arthropoda; class Insecta; order Lepidoptera; family Pieridae; genus Colias; species Colias nastes. The sequence goes on from CAJQZM010036635.1 coordinate 41,596, forward strand.
CCGTTCAGCGCTTATCGGCGCGTGTTCATATATTTTCCTGCGCGGGCTACCAGCTCTGACCAGTGACCAAAGAGGATATAATCACTACGTTTAAGTTCTGACAAGCGCCGGTAAGCGCTTATAAGTTTCCAGCTTTCTTTCTGAATATGCCCTAATGTCAGATGAGTGATGACAGATCAAAAGTAAAAATTAAAAAGTTTATGGCAAGGTTTATGGTATATTGTTGTCACAGATTGTTGTCATCATGTTGTCATAGCAATTGTCATAGTGATATAGATTGTCAAATTTATCATTAAACATTAATTAATAGAATCTACCAAACGTTCGTGTTTTATAAATTGAATACCTAGCTAACTAAACACATATACTTAAATCGTATGAATTCGATTATAAAGGAATAACCAATAATGGTTGACTTGACAAAAACCTGTCGTACTTGTATGAAAAATAATGTAAACATGGTGGACTTATTTGGACCAGTTAAAATAGAAGAAAATTGTTTGTTAAAATTAGCTGACGTGTTGACGGAGACAACTTCTTTAGTAGTAAGTTTATTTGTAAATTTACAATTGCAATTGTTATGTAGTATGGACTCGAATTGGTAGTTAGAGCTTTAATCTTAATTTCAGATTTCAAAGGAGGATGGTTTGCCTCAATTACTATGCGAAACATGCGCCAAAACTTTACAAATTGTTCATACGTTTCGGCTTCAAGCTGTACAATCGGAAACCGAACTGAAGAAGATGTTATATTTTACTCCAATTAAGCATGAACAGTACGAAGTAGCAGTTAAACAGGAAGACTCAGATTATTTCGACAATAATTATGAAGATTTCCTCGATGACATGGTATCTGCGAAGCAGGACCCTGAATTGGAAACATATGAGTGTAAAACTTGTCAAAAACAATTTAACAAACACAAAAAGTTTTTGAAACACTTATCTACACATGAATCGGCTAGCTTATCCTGCCCTAAATGTAATAAAAGATTCCACCGACAGTCATCATTAGAAAAACATTTATTAAAACATTGTGATATAGCAGAATGTGATATAAATAACACTGTAGATAACAATAGTTTAGAGGTAAAGATTGAAAAGGAGAATGAGGGATATAAGTGTAGGGAATGTGATGCAGTTTTTAGTAAACCCAGAGCTCTATTGACACATTTGAGGAAGCATGATAAGTCAGTTGGGGAGAAGTTCAAATGTGATCATTGTAACAAGTATTTTGCTCTAAAAACATTATTAAGACGTCACATGAGATTGCACATGGGTGATAAGCCTTACAAATGCACAGAGTGTACAAAAAGTTATTCAAGGCGAGACCAGTTGTTGGATCACATGAATAAACATAAAAATGTTAAGCCATATGTATGTCCGCATTGTCAAAAATGTATGTATATATTTGTTGTAATCTGTTGATTTTAATGTAGAATAAATGTCATAGATTGCACATCAAAATAGATTTTCTTGAGCAGATGACATGTTCAAGTCCTTTTTTTGATTTAAAAGTGTGGTAATTTTATAGATATTCTTGCAAAATCATCATCTTTAATAATAATTTTAAAAGTCTTAGAATATTTTGTAAAGAAAACTAAACAATAAATTTATAAAAGACCTTTTTATATTAATTTTGTTTATGATTACAATTATTTTTCAGCATTCACTCAACTTTGTACGCTAAAAGATCATGTACGGATACACACAGGGGAAACTCCATTTTTGTGTTCAGAATGTGGGAAAGGCTTCAACAATAGGTCTAACTTACGACAACATCTTATGAGGCACGCCGGGCTCAAACCATTTGCTTGCAAGCTGTGTCCAAAATCATTCTGTACTAAAGGTAATCATAATGTAGAAATATATTTATTCATAAATTGAGTATGTTAAAATTGAAATTGACATAGTTAAAGGAGTGACTAGTACTACCAAGAAGCTTATATCTAATACACTGGAAATTTCGGTATGAACATTGACGTGTAACAAGAAAATATTGCCCAGTTCATGTTTTTTATCACTTTCACACCTAACTTGGTATTGCCACTGTTAATACGAAGTTTTCCCAAGGCTACTATGTATGCTGTAATATTCTGTGCAAAAGGTTAGTTTTTGTACATGAGTTTGTTGATAAATTGCCAACAACGTCATTCAGAAGCATTGTTGGATGAGACAATTATTATTTATGCTAAATAAAGTAAGTATCTGAACCAATTATTAAAAAGCGATACTCCCTGATTATGGGTAGTCACCATAATAAAATTGTAGCAACTCTCACTTTTCAATATGGCATGTGTGTCAAAAAAATTGCGTCGCTTCGAATATTTAAGTTAATATTGTTGCTTATTTAATGAATATTTTCCGAATATAAAGAATGCATTGTATTGTGCGAAATTGCAGAAGTGTTTGGACACCAAATTCTGGCATAGAATTTCACAGGCAAGTGTATATTTACGTTATTTACAATATTCCTCAATACTCCTGCATTTACCTGTTTAGAATCATTTCAATGGCAAAAATTGTCTAATTTAGCATCATTTTAGTAAGCAGTCATGTTAAATTTGTTATTTCCCTAATACTTTATCATTTTTCAACAAGTTTTCAATAAACAGATTTAACAAGTAAGGTAACCATGATGACGAGTTTTTATGGATAGCGAAGAGAATATATTGTAATAACAATATTATGATGAAAATTTAGAACACCATTTTAAAGATTGTTACTAGTAATGAAACAACACATGACATCGGTATTGCACTCACATGTAGTTATAAGATTGTTCGTTTTTACATTGAAATTTATACTTTTTTAACTTAACTTATTTTTTTGTTTTACGTATTTCAGCTTTCCAAAAAGTAAAATAAAAAGAAATATATGTGCCCATCAAGGTTACTGAGGATTACGACCCAGAAAAAAATACCTTTTGAAAAATAAACTTTGTAAAGTTAGCTGAAATTTGTGCAAGGCTGCTATAAACAGTTTTTCTTTGATGATTCTGGCTTGAAATTGACCCGTCGAAGCAACGCGTTTAAAAAGAAGATCTGAGTAGCTTACAATTTGGTAAACAGCATCTGATGCAAAACACAACTTTCCTCTATTTACAAAGGATGTTAATGCTATATATCGGTTCATATCCAAGCTTTGTAGCCAAAAGTTATTTAAAACTATCATTCTATACCAATTAAAATTGTATGTACCTATAAAGTATGACCATAATATTATAATATAAATACTGTTAAAAATATATGTCGTTATTATTTATAGACCATGATTTTTAGTTTTTTCTATTTTGAAAAATCCTGAATTTACAAACCAGCGTGGTCACTCGACAGAAAGAGACAAAAAACATGACTGACGTCATTGAAGGTCATATTTTTTTGTTTCAAGTTAATGGTCATAGTGCAATCTCCAGTGTATTAGATATAAGCTTCTTGAGTACTACCAATTTTAAGAAAAATCTGACACTAACAATATATTTCACATATTTCATTTCCTATATTAAACCTGAAAAAATAAGACCTAATATTTTTTCAGGAGGGAATTTATATTATATTTTTAATTTTATTAATAAGAAAATATTTAATCTATATATATAAAAATGAAACCCGTTTTCCTTGGTCATGGCATCACGCGTGAACGGGTGAACCGATTTCCATAATTCTTTTTTTATTATATTCCTTGAAGTACGAGGATGGTTCTTATGTAGAGAAAACGTAAATGTACCACGGGCGAAGCCGGGCCGGACCGCTAGTTATTAATAAATAATTAAATAATCTCTCTTCAGGTCAAATGACGAGTCACATGATTACACACACAGACGCGCACCCTTACAAATGTACAGAATGTAACTCAACATTCACGAAACCGACGTCCCTGAAGAAACATAAATTGATACATTTGGGAATAAAACCGTTTGCATGTGATTCTTGTGATATGAGGTAAGTTTGCAAAAATTCAATCTAACCAGAATTTTTTTCATTTGTATTTATAAATTCAATCTTGAAGATCTTTAAAGATCTTTTGGATCTAATAAAGCCGTTATGAACCATAGAAATTGCAGGAAATCAAAGATTTTATGTGATTAAAATGACTATCATGCAATTATTTTTATTGAGTTATAGTGCAATTTATTGCAAATGTATTGAGAAACTATTTGGTATAGACAGAGTAGACAGGTAGAGATAAATAGAGTATGAACCAATAACATAATGAATATATTTTATATCCATTCCCTAAAAGCCTCAATTTTATCATCTGCAAAATTTCTTGTCAGCTTTTTGTAGAATTTTCCACAATAATCTACTACAACAAATGTAAGATTCTCGAGACTAGACTTAAAACTGGATTAAAACTAGACTAAAAACCATCCAGGTTCACATGCAAGGACCACCTGAAGCGGCACGAGCGCATACACACCGGCGAGAAGCCGTACCGCTGCGCGTACTGCGAGCGCGCGTTCACGCAGAGCGGCGACCTCGTGAAGCACACGCGGATGCACGTGGGACAGAATATATACCAGTGGGTGATTCGATTTTTGAATTTTTGCTTTTTTTGGTGTTTGACAGTTGTTTTTTTTTGTTATGTGACCGTTTTTTTTTTGTTGTGTGACAGGTATTTTTTATTGATGTGGAAAGTTTTGGCGCGTTATGCAATTTTTTTTCTTTCTACAGGGTAATGAGATAATGTGTGTGTTTTGTTATTTTGTCATCAATACTGGCTTAATGTGTTAGCTCTGCCAAGATAACAAATTATTATAAGGGTTCAGGTTACAAAAATTAATAGGTTTTCTTTTATTGAGAATCTTGAGACCCATTTCTGTTGTATTATGCATATTATGTTTTGTATTTATTGTCATTTGTCATTTTGTTTTTCGTCATTTTCTATGCAATTGGTAGGTAGTATTATTTTTTTGGTGTTTTACTTTATTTTTTTGGTGTTTTATTTCCCATTAATCAAACAGTATATTTTTCTTCCTTTGTTCTACAATACTTCGAACAGACCATTTTTTTTTCAGATGCGACGTATGTCAAATGAAATTCCGTCTATTGCGTGAACTGAAACGTCATTACCCGTCACACTACGAGGGCAATGATGGCAAGAATGACGTCCAACAATCAGATATGCCGAAGGAATCGGACGGACGCATAACTATCACGTTCACAAATCTGTTGGATAAAACTAATGTTGGTGATATCACTATTAATTTGTCGCCGGAAAAGAGTTAACGAGAAATTTAGGGTTTGTATGGAGGTTTTTTGAAGTGATATTGGAAGAATGTCAGTGATGTGTTTTAGTATTTTGAAGATAATTTCGGTGGTTTCGTGGTACAGGGTACTATGAATCAATAGTACTGTAACAGACTAAAACATTATAGATTTAATGTACAAATTAAATTAGATGGTTTGATTTTAACAAAGAAAGTTGTTATTTTAAAAATTGTGAAATATTTCTTTAATTTAAATAATATCGTGCTATAATTTACATTATTTGTATCTAAAAATATTTAAATCTTTGGAATCGATATTAGGTAAAAAAATTGCGTGATTCTTGGATTGAAAAGAAAAAGTTTTAGAAAAAGGTGCCTATTATGCATATTTAGTGAAAAAAATATACTTTAAACGTAGTTATTACGCTGTATATTATTTTAAATATTAAAATTTATTAGTCTTATATTTATTACTTCTTGTTAAACTGTGTTATAATGAATTTTAAAATTTAGCTTTGCTTTAGTCATGTATTTTGGCAAAAATATTTTAGTGAGATATTAGTTTGTATTATCTTTATTAAGTGGTTTAATTTTAAATTTGTGCAGATCATGAATAAACTAGATTACATAACGATTTCTAGTACCTAATAATTGAGTGTACATATAACAATATTATATGCTTTGAGGAATACAATTATTTATATCTGCATTAAAAAAACACATTTGTAACTTTTTTATGCTGTTAATAGTGGTATTAAACTCTACTTGTTATATCGTTAAAAAAATGTCAAATTTACTATTTTGTCCTATTACTGCAGTAATACGCACGTCATGCGCTTTCGCATGCGCTTTCATCGATGATTGTAGGACAAAATATGTTCGCTTGAATCTTGCGAAGAAACAACATGTTCAACGTGACGTTGCCTCGCCGCACGGCGAACGTATGACGCGACGTTGTCGTTCCGCATGGTGAACGCTTGCGCAGCGGCTGACGCGACGTTGCCGCTCCGCACGGTGAACGGATGACGAGCGGCTGACGCAACGTTGCCGCTCCGCACGGTGAATGGATGACGAGAGGCTGACGCGACGTTGCCGTTCCGTACGACAAACGGCTCATGCGACGTTGCCGTTCCGCACGGCAAACGCATGACAAGCGCAGACGCGACGTGCGTATTAGAGTTAACAGTCATATTGTAAGTAGCTGTCACGCGTTGCACTGCGTGATGCGGGGCTGTATGCCAATCCCGTAACGCGCTCCAAGAGCAGCACGTTAAAAGGTGGCTAATTAGTCAGAATTGACGTCTCTTTTTCGCTCGCGATGATTGAATCATGCCATCTTACTTTGACGTTTAATCGCGTGTGCATTAGAGTGCCGTTTTTAATGATCGAATGTTGTGTGACCTTTTTTACTTTTAATATTATTGGCGCCTAATTAGTAATCTAGTTTATTTGGTCTGTAGCTCGATCTTAAAATACTCAATGAGGCTTGTTTTACAATATAAATCTAACTTCTTGATAGATTAATAATAGGATAAGTAAATTTACTCAGAAGATTAATTTTGTATAAACAAAAAGTTCTAATTTTTATTGGAGAAGTATAAATAAATATACAAATTAAACATGGTATTAAGTTTATTGACGTGACAACGTCTTATAATTCGATAGAGCTGGCTGCACGCACGAAAAAACATGACTCATGCGGCGTTACCTCGCTCTGAGGCGTTCCATGTAAGGCTTGAAGTGCGAGCGAGAGCGCGGAACGAGCGACAAAGAAGAACAATCGGACGTTGTCACGTTCAACTATCGCCAGTAAACCGACTTACAGACAACCAATTTTTTATTTATTATGATGGATATTATTCAACCGACGTTTTTGGAATATAAAATTCAGGATATGGAGGAGTTAGAATTATATTACTTTTGTAATTTTTAAGTTTGATTCTGGTTTCCTAGTTGGTCGTATTAGACTGTTCATTTTAAGTTTAATTTTACATTTAAATATCAATACTTTTAATTATAAAAAGATATTAATATAATTTAAAATTTTTAGAAAACTATAACGGGCGTAATAAGTAAAAGATTCTATGTGCCTCTCATCATAGTTTATAAACTTTTATATAAGTAACTTACGATATACTTAATATATTTGCTCTATTTCATTATATTACGCGTATGTTTTGTTTTTAGATTTATTCTGTTTTTATTGTTCTGTGTATATACACTTTTATGTCAATACAGCTATATTTTAAGTTTGCCACCTTCATCACCTCGTCGTTGCCTTGCTCTTTAGTCTATAGTCTATACCATATAAAAAAAACTATTATTTTCAGAGAAATACTGGAATATTAGAAACAAATAAATTTTAAAGATTTGGATACGATTGGCTGAAATCTTAATATTTTAAGCACATGAAATAGGTCAAAATATGATTTTAACGCAAAAATGTTGTTTATCGTTTTAAACCATTTTATTTAATTACTAGTGGTCCGCCCCGGCTTCGCCCGTGGTACATATTTACGTTTTCTCTACATAAGAACCATCCTCGTACTTCAAGGAGTATAATAAAAAAAAGAATTATCGAAATCGGTTCAGCCGTTCACACGTGATGCCGTGACAACGCGAAACGGGTGCGGACCCGCCGCCTTTTTATAGCTCCCGCCGCGAAGCGCGTCGAACGCGGCAACTGATACACAAAAATAATCCTTATGGCTGCATGATTCTGTATTCACGCGCGATGACTTATAGCCTATTTGTATTTCATGTATAACTTTGGTGTTTCTACACCGATTTACATGATTCTTTTTTTATTGAATAGGTAATAATGTTAACTTTTTTTAATTAGGGATGAGTGAGAGTGTTGTAAACGTAAGAGTAGACAAATATAATCAGAAAGCTCCGAATTGCTAAGCTATTGAAGTTTCACGTGTTATTGTGAGTCAATTTTAAAAGATAGACATATGCTGTCTAGGAATTTATTTTTATATAATAATAATAATTGTTCTTAACATTTGTGTCGTACATGATTTCTATGTAGCTTTAACCATTAAGGCTGCACACGCGACGGAAGCTTAAAAAATGGAGTAACTTCTCCCGTTTTCCCAATATTTCCCTTCACTGCTCTGCTCATATTGATCGTAGCGTAATAAAAAGTATACTATAACCTGCCCAGGAGTATGAATAATAATTGTGCCAAATTTCGTTAAAATCCGTCGTGTAGTTTTTGTTTCTATAACGAATATACAGACAGACAGACAGACAGACAGACAGACAGACAGACAGACAAAAATTTTACTAATTGCATTTTTGGCATCAGTAGCGATCCCTTATCACCCCTTCATAGTTTTTTTTTAAATATATTTCATGTACAGAATTGGCCTCTCTACAGATTTATTATAAGTATAGATTTTACTATTCTTCAATACTGAAGCTGGAGTGTAACCTATGTCTATAATATTACGATAATATTTTTATGGATGTTCCTTGTGATTGTGTTATCCATACTTGTGTTATTAAAGAATCATATCAACTATTTTGTAGTTTTTTCTTAGCAAATGCCAAAATATACATTACCATACCCGCGAAGCTGTTGATATTTCCGAGATACACCTTTTTGTTGCTTTTCTATCATTCAGCGAAAAACTGATTAAAATTTTCTGATTAAAGTTCAGCTGTTCCAAAGATAAAGACGTAGTGTAGACAAATAAAATCTTTACCTACTAATATAATTTGTAAACACGAAAGAGTGTTTGATAGTTTGTGTTTATTTCACTTCGCAACGGAGCGATATCATATGATTTTATGTTAGCAGACTTAAGAATGGGCTACTTTTTTCTCGGATTTATAGATTTTCGTTCGACTATTTGGGCAAACTCTTTGTATCGTTATTCATGTTAATAAGTAATAACGTTTAAATAAATTATAATATATGTATATTTCTTATTTGAGTAGTCTCAATCTGAAATTAATGTGATTTTCGTTCGCCATAAAATATATTATTTTGCACAGCACCGTTATCTGAAAAATATCTTTATCTAACTAAATATCATATTAAGCATCAAAATAGGACTTCAATAATACTTCTATGTTGCTGATTTCATTTAAAAAAATTCAATAACTATTCAGTAAAAAGCATCGACTCAGATTTACTCACTTTCTGTACATATTGAAAACAAAGATAACTTCACGCCTAATTGCACTCGTTAAAGCTGAGTCGGCGGTTCTGCGAAATAATCTATGACACAGCTGAAAGCTTCCCTATATAGGGCGGGGCTTATCTACAGTGCGCAGGCAGACGTCGAAGCGAACGGTCGAGGTATGCCCTTTTACTACTTGTAGTAAGGAGTAGTGATAGCAATGTTTATTTGTATCTTTGCTTTTGGTGTATCTTTTTTTCGACGTTAATTAGCAATAGTTTGCTGTATGGCCTTTGTTATTGGGTCTAAGATGTTGGTTCAATGTACATTGTTTTTATATTGCGTTTATTTTTTTTTATTGTTGAGAGCTTCTTAGATGTCTTAATCGTGATTTCTTATAAGTTATTAGAGATTTAATTCTAAAAGCTTTCTAATAGCTCTCTTAAAGCTCTCTTCAAGCAATCTTATCGGATAATTCATATACATACCTACACAATTTAATCAGTTTGTGTGACCGTTACATTTAATTATGGTAGGTATTTAAACTTTAAACTTCAAGTTATAATAAACTAATATATTATGATTATGTTTTAAATCGCGTTACAATTTCTACGCAATTACTTTGTCCGCGTTTTAATAAGAATATCCCTAATAATAAGAATCTATTTTCAGGGTTGATTTTTCGATCGTTATTATCTGAAGATTCAATCTTCTCAGTATGTGTATTTTGTTTTAAATCGATATGAGATGCGTTTGATGTGAATAATTTATTTTCAGAATTTTCAGGGAAATTTCTTTAAGGCTGTCTAGGTATACATCAGACGGGTCTGTAATCATAATATATTGAGTCTGTAGCACAGAACATATTATATACTCAGGGGAGGTCTGAAGTCTCTCGATTATTTTAGTTTTTGTGACCTAAAAGAATCAAACCTTTTTTTTTATCTAACTATTAACAATTTTACAATATTAACATTTAAAATGCAAATCGAAAATCGAAGTAAAAATTGCTTTAACTTAAAACGATGCTCGATCCGGGGTAAAAATACCTACTTAGGTACCACATTATTATAGTATTATAATTATAATAACGTTCTAAAGAATAATATATTAGGTTGTTTATTTATATTTCTTTGAAAGCGTATCTAAATAACTTTTGTTGATAAAAGCGTTGACAACCCTAAAGTCACCCCTGTTTATTTCCTCAATACTTTATTCCGACAATGAAATACAGCGGTGATTCCTGTATCAAATGGTCTCATCTCAAATTATTCCGTTCTCGTTACATAGCTCATGAAAGCAATAGATACATTTTAGTCTTTAGAGTTATTGGAGCATCAAATTTGATGATAAAGCTGACCTATTTATACATAGGTAAGTAAATAGTATCAAAGTAAAATGTGTTGATATTAATTATGCATAACGAGCTATCGGTAATCGTACGTAGAAGATATTGAATAGGTATCTGCTTAGTAATATCACAGATACCTAATAATACAATAGGTACTATACTGCAATACCTAGGTCCTAGTATTACCTGTGGTATAATATTTATAATTCAATTTGTACCTATACCTATTTGAATAGATTCCTTGTTATGTTAGGTTTTGCAATTGATTAATCGATTGTAAATTATCTACTAAGTAAGTACCTAATTGAAATAGTAATATAAACAAGTAAGTACCTAATTGAAATAGTTACAAATTGAATTTCTCCGTTGTTTTTAGTTATGTTGATTAAAAACTACAGACATTAGTTTGAAAAACTATTTTCGATCCACAATACGAAATAATTTCGTCGCGAGTAAAAGCTTTCAGGATTAGGGTAGGTATCATGGATTTTGAATGACATATTTAAATATTCAATACGATCTTGATGAGTTCTTTCATTACAATCCCCCGTTTGATTCGGAGCACGTAACTTGAGCCTCTGAAAACAGCTTAAACTAATGGCCTCCTCTTGAATGAAGGTAAACGGTAATTCAGTATGGTGTTCATGACATGACATTATAGAAGTTATCTATTGTTTCGTACATTAGTAGTTATCTAGTTACCTATTTAGTTTACTTAATGTTTAAATCATGTTACAACAATATTTAATCGTATCTTACTAAGCTTATGTAGGTTTAAATCATTTATATCGTATTTTTCCCTTTTCTTTATTTAATCTAAAATGTTTTTTAAATTATATACAGGTAGTTAGGTGTAAATTAAGAGTAGATAGTTAGGTACTTTCCTTTATTAAGTATTCTGTTTGCTAAAGGTAATTTATTTTCCAAATACCTAAGTATCTAAGTACAAGCACAGAGCAAGTAATGAATACAAGTGTAGAACTTAATCGTCTACCAATTCTTTATTATTAAATCCCTATATTTTACCACAATAAAATAGTATTACAGGAACTTTAATAATTTCATTCGGTCTCAAACTTTCGTCGAATTTGGAGATAACATACGTATAGAAAAGTCGGTGCGACGCTTCAAAGTTATATTAAATTTTAGATGAACATGCCTAAGTGGGTCAAACTGGTCGATATCTATATTATGAGAAATAGAAGGTGAATATTTATAACTCAATGCTTAATAGAGTTTGACACAATTTAGTTATGCTACAAGCATTATTTATATCAATGGCCGCAACGGCCTGCAACAGTTTTATTATCGAGTACCTAAAAGTCTTGCAGTTATTCAGAATTCAGTTTAACTTCAATAATAAAGGAATTCACGTATATGTTTCATTTTATGTACTTACGAATTATCTAAGTACACTTATACCGGTTCAATCTGTGAAGAAAAATATCAATGATAATATCATGAATACTTACGAGCATATCCAACTCCAAGAATTTAAATCTTCAACGGCTCATGACATCCGCCAACCCGCATGTTTTTTCAAAATTTAACCGCCCCCAAAAACTAAAAAGGAAAGTGTTTTCTTTAAACCAAATATGAAGTTAGGTATATGAAACCGGGAGCAATAGTTTCTGTAATCTGTAGGTACATAAGAGTATCGAAATAGAAATAAGCAAAGATTTTCAGGATTAGATGAGATTGAAAAGGGAACAAAGAATCGAGGGCTATTCAAATAGTAAACAACATATTTTTTTTGCACAATACAAATATTCGGACATATGAATTGGTAAAATTAAAAATTCAGAACCAGGATTTTTAAAAACGCTTTTTATTTAAATCATTTTTACAAGTAAAGTTATTGTTAATTTCCATACGATTAGAACAAAATCATTTTAACAAAGAACATTGATTACAAATAGGTACCCAATTCCATTCCCACTTGAATTTTCAATGACATAACATTTAAATATTATTCTGGTTTTCAACATTATATCCCCTCTAAGTACTGTAAAATCATTATATCAAATCGCATTAAATTTATCAAAGCTTACAAATACAGTACTAAAGCTATCTCCATTACTCTTTGTCCCGCTCAGCGGCCTTGAGGCGTCCGGGGCTGGAATTCAATTAATTACATCTAAGGCCAGCACTGAAAGGTTGATTAATTCCTCCTTTCCTCGTCATTAGGTACAGACCGTTTGCGATGTTTGAGCTAATTTATATAATGTTAATAGGACTCAGTGATTTTTACTTTTTATAGAAATTTTAAAGATTTGTAAAATAACACTAGATCATAGATTATGAATTTTTAGTCGAAATTTTATAATCTGTTTTTTTTTCGATTACATTTTTTCCTATTAGGTACTATTTTATAATCAAACTTGAATCAAACGATAACGTTAAAACCTGTCAAAGATTTCCCGCCGTTCGCAGATTTCACGTATAATAAACGTCAATACTCTATTGTCTATTGATCCCAGCGCGTATTGGATCCTCGTCCCGTGTCCCGACCTTCACCTAACACTTTAATAAACTCCCTGGCGTTATCATTCACGATTATGTCTCGCTGAATTGAAATTCCTGTGATGGAATTCGTCTTTCATTTATTGCGAGGTGAAAACTGAAAATCTTTACGTTGTTGCCGAAATGTGAACAATTTTATGATATAATGGGCTATTAAAATGAATAAATGTTTACTTATTGGGTCGTTTATATTCATTTTTTACATATACATCTACGTTATTCCTGCGTAATTTTGCGTAGTTACATATATATATTTTTTAAGCTATTGCATAGCTTCTATCGCGGGCCTTGAGCGCGGGGACCGAATCCAGAAATTACGTAACGAAAAACCTCACGCTCCCCACTCCGACGGGCACGGAGGTGTGGCTTGAAGGCATGCTATGCAATAGCTTTACCGCGGCAGTCCCCGAGTGCCACACGTCTTTTTTTATTTTAGGCTTTTTTTTAAGTTTTTATCCCGTTTTAAATAGAAACGCAGGACATTTAGGGGAGAATGGTAGACATATAAATTCTAATATCCTTAAATGTAGATAAAATAGGGTACCTCATACTCATAGATTAAGTACTGTAGAGGAAAATTCATATTGTAAATTAGGAGAAAGATTAGAAGGTGAAAAACTTCATAATACAAAACGTGACATCCTGTTGGACACAGAGCCACGAGCGGAAAACTATTAATTAATTAAAGTTACGCCGAGCTCCAAACACTGGCGGAAATTGAATGAACTTTTCAGTAGGTACTGTACAATATTGATCCACCTTTGATGTTCGAGCTTCTAGCTGTAGATAACTAGATTTTTCTGTTCTGGGAAATCAAAAATCGCATTCGACCTTGTTACACGTTCAGGTCGTAGGTATGTGTCGTTTCATTCAATTTGCATCATGCAATCATAGATATGATACAGTTTTTAAGAAGTTTTGTGAAAAAAATCGTGAAAAAAAAAATCGTAACTGCCCTTTATTACCGCTTTGTCCGCTTACCAAAATATTAATGTGGTACCTACAGCTACGTATTCGGTATTTGCAGAATCTGCGTGCTTATAGGCAAAATATTATTAACATTTACAAAAACGTAGTAAATCAAAATAATCAACTGATATAGCATACTACTGAAAAGTTTGAAACGTCTTGGATCGTCTTGAATATTCAATAATGATAAGAACTTCGCCTTCGTGGATTTCGCCGTTAACAGTTATTCTATGTATAGAATTATACTAGAGTCTAGACAGTTACTTAGATAAGTACATGGCGATATTTAAGGTAACTTGGTTTGGGTAGAATAGAACAATTTACAAAAACGATCCTTTATCCCACGAGATCTTTTATTTAAAAACATCCAAATATTATCCAGGATGGTGGTCTACAAAAGGATAACGCCAGAGATGAACGAGGGGGTGCTACAGCACCTCCGGGAGAGCTTCTTCGCTGACGAGCCCCTGAACAAAGCCGTGGGGCTCTGCGAGCGGGGTCAGCCACACGGGGCCTTGGAAAGGCTCTGCTCGGCTACCATGGCTGATGGTCTATCGGTGGCTGCTGTTGATGGAGATACGGTAATTTGTGATTATTTTGATGTATCTACTATTTATTTTTGTTTCATGTCGCAATGGAGCGATGCTATGGTATGATTTTTTTGTTGGAGATAGTAGATAGAAAGTGACATAGGCTACTTCACGGTACAATAAATAATAATACACATTTCCTGATAATTTTCTATGACCACACGGGAAAAGCCGTGAGCGGAAAACTAGTTTCAATTATTATGATCGATCAATTTACCTACATCCGTTGAACTTTTTATTCTTATGAAATATTTATTTCGAGTTATTTTTCAGGTTTTGGGAGTGGCCTTGAATGGGATCTTGTGACCCGGGGACATCGAGAAATCGATCAGGAAAATACAAAAATCGACCGACGAGAAGTTTAACAAGGTATGTATTGTCATAGTTACTAAGTATAGGCTTTACGTTATTGTGATTTTTCTTTTCAGTTTGCACATAAAGTTCTGAATAAAAAAAAGAAAAGATAAATAGTTGTTGTGAACGACTTTGCTAACTCTTACTTACCTGACTAAATTTTGTACAAATCTTACTGCTTTTCTAAATATCTTACTATTCATTTTTTTTATTCAGATATTCACAATCCTGTACACTGTGAGCCACGATCTGGACCTCTTCAACACGTACCAAGTGGACTGTCTGCTGGAGTGCCGTATTATCTCTGTTTCCGACAAGGCCAGGGGACGGGGGCTCGCCAGGGAACTGATGAAACGAAGCATTGATATTGCGAGGGAGAATAACTTCAAGGTGTTTAATTAATGGAATTAATTTCTGCTGTATTCATTTTTATTACCAAGGCAAACTGAATTTGTGTTTAAACTGACTACTTTTATCTCAATCTCTAATTTTGAATGTTCATTGTTTAAGTTGTGTTGAAAATTTTCATAACTTTGCATGATATTATCTAATGAGTTAATTTAAGAACAATGAATGGTTTAACATTGTTTGGTTTATTATACGCGAGTAATTAAGATATTGAAATGATTTTTAATTAAATTTTAAAGGTTTGAGATTTTAAAAGCGAGCGGCAGTGAGTCGGCAGTTTAATTCAATTTGTTTATTTTTAATTCTAAAAATTTTTCCAGCTGTTCAAGGTGGATGCTACTGGTGCGTTTTCTCAACGCATTTGCAGCAGTTTGGGCTTGCGAGTGCTGCACAAAGTTCGCTATTCGGAGTATTGCAATGAAGCCGGCAAACCGGTGTTCAATGTGCAACCGCCGCATGATTCTCTATGCGTTATGGTCTTGGAACTACCATAGATTATAAATTATTATTAAAGAGCTATTTAATTTGGCGCTTTATATTATCTATGGGAAGCCGGTAATAATAAAATTCTTCAAATTAAAGTTATTTAATGTACGTTCTTGCCTCGAGTATCTATGTATTATCACAGATAATGTAATACATACTATATTAGTAAGTAGTACCTATAATGATCTTGAGAATACCTTGGAATGTATTAAAAAAAAACGCTTCTTTAATTTTGCGCGATTTTCAATATATTTTCATTAAATAGGCTTTATTATACGAGCAACAAGCATAGGAAAAAATTACTCATAAACATTTCATAACACTGATTTAATACATTAGTCAGCCAGAATCCGTAATCATAAATTATACCCACTTTTCCCATAATTGTGATTCAGCTTTAGCTGAGCTGTCTTCTGCTGTTCTCAAGTTATGTAAATTATATTGATTATCTAAATTACGTCCAAAAATTTACATTTTTTTGTTTCAAATTAGCACAAACTTTATAACGCTTATTTATTTTTAAGATTGTATTTTTATAGTATTGTTCGAAAGTGTAACTTGTCTATTTATTAAAGTTTTTGTAGATTATTTACACCTTGTAGAACGTAGATTGTCTGTCTATCTACCTATATTTGATGGAACTATATTTCTATGTGTGTTAAATGTATTCTTATATAATATACACTTCACATTCTCTATTGTTGTGTGGTAGAAGTAGATATCTTTGTGAATTAAATGGTGTTAAAAATGTATACACATAATAAATATTACGAAGTGAGTCCGTATTTCATTGATCGCTTTTTAATTTTTATTTCATAATATTGTAATTAAATGTAAATATTAAATAGGTATATCTTCAGGACAATTTTCACACACGGCACAATCTGATCTCATACTAAGCTTTCGCTTGTGTTATGGAAACCAAATGGCTGATAAACATACAAATATAATTTTAAATAAATACTTAAATAGATAATTAACACCAAGACACAGAGCAAACATCTATATTCATCACACAAATATTTGCCCCGGGTGGGAATCGAACCTACGACCTCTAGCTTGGAAGACAGGGCCACTACCAACCAAGCCAACCGGCCAGTTAATTAAATATAACAGAAAATTAAATATTTGAATTTATACGAAATTCTTCGACACGTTCGTAAAATAATATGAATATGGTTAGTGTGATCTTTTTTTTTTACTACATGATGGAGATGTTGGGATCAGTACCCTGCTCGTGTCCTCAGTACCGTGCCGTCACATTTGACTAGAAATTACTATGCAGGAAAGAACATTTTTTATCTCTCCAATTACAACTACAATTACATTAACAATTTGATTAAAGCGCCATCTAAAGATGGTAAAAGAAATCAAGAAGATAGAGCTTCCAAAGCTCGCATCGACGCAACACACTGTTCACGGTGTACACACCAGAGGGCGCTGTATTTAATTTGCAATGTGAATGGGGAATAAAAATATGCTCTTATTAATAACCTCTGTCATTATTCGGAACATATATCACATAATATTTTTTTTTCTTCCAGAGTAATCGTAATGTTCTATAATATTATTATCAAGTAAAAGTAATTTATATCCAAAATATGTAATGTTTTTTCAACAGATGCCGCTACAAGCGTAAAGCCCGCAAGTAGAACTCGCTTTCGAAGTTTTTTTTCACTGTATTGATATACCCCGAAGACCTTGTTCGGGTATCGCTTCTCGGCCTTTTGGCTAAGATCAAAGTGTAGTATCTGTTCTTTTCAGCTTAATATCTGAAAGTTCCCGCACAGCGGGACCAGTATATTAAACTGATTTTTGTAAACCGACGGGATGTTCGGGGCTCGCTCCACTCCCGTCACGGGTCGGCCCGGCATTGCAGTGCCGCCGGGATCGGCCCACATAAAATTTGAAACATAAAATAATTAAGAGTAATCGGTTATACTTATTTATTTACTGATTAGAAATCTGTGGCCATAAAAACTCAAAATAATATAATATAAAAATATCTGTAATTCAGGGATTTGTTATGAAGATCGTATTCTAACCAATATGAAAAGAATAAATAATAAGTATTTGTAACAAAAGTACACGAAAACCATTAAAATCGGTCTAGCCGTATCAGATAATAACAGACGCTGTGACACGAGAAGCGAGTTTATTTTTTTTTATATAGAGATATTTACTAGGTATAGCTTTTATCCATATTTCACGTAGGTACTTATTACAATTTCATCCAATAATAATTGCAATTATCATTTACATATTTATTTTTTCCGAATATCTCTTCCATACATCAGTCCCCTGTCCATAGGTAAGTTCTCCAAATATACTTAGTAAATATTTCACTGTTATTCTAATTCTTTAAATACTATTTTAATTGCCTTGACTTTACATTGACTATAACAATGTGTTTTTTTTTAATTATGATTGGTAGACATTATTTTGACCACAGTCCCACGGCCCACCTGATGGAAAGCGGTGACGCGGTCTATGGTGGTAAATCATGTCTACCTAGAAAATGCCTATTTATTCGCCTCTTGAAGGAACCCATATTGTAGTTCCCTGGAAAGATAGAGATGCAATTTGTAATTGTTTTTATGTGCTGAATAACAATACTTTTTATCAGATAACAGATTGTTAAAAGTGCGAACGTAAAAAAACCGTCACGTATGAAATTCAAAAATAAGTATATACTAAGAAAATTACTCATAACTAACTAAAATCGTCTGTGTCAAAGAAACAATTATAATATGTAGTTTATTATGATTTATATTATGCTATTTATTATGTTACATTAGGTACTTACTTCATTGCCAATATCATCAAAATCCGTTCAGTTATATTCACGTGAAAGAAAAGCAAACATAATATCTCCGCGTTTATTAATAAAGATAAACTTTCTTTCACGTAAAAATTATACAATTAGTAGAGGATATCAAATTAAAAAAAAAAAATAACATCATATTTTTTTCCAGCTCTTTGTAGTCTATGCCATTTCATTAGCTACTATTATGTATTCTTGGCCATTTGACACCTACCAATTAAAGTATTTCTTTAAAAGTTTTCCATATAGATAATATTCATCTCTAAAACACCCCCGACAAGAAACCGCGTCTACGAAGTAAGAACTAGCAAATAATATTTTATCTCTTAAATGTTGGCGCCATACAGTCGTGCAAACATTGGTGACTGGTTGTCTGCCAAGAATTGATTGAAATACACGCTCCACCAATACTTTTGAGAACTACGACTCGATTCGGAAACGCTTTTATCATAAATGGACCAGAATGTTCTTTGCATGATATTAAAATATTGTATACAATACAGGCAAAGATATATTGGATTTGTGATATAAATAGAATTTATTTTTGTTCGGAAGATGATTATGTACTGAGACTTATGTTTTAGGTACTTATTTTTTTCAGGTTTATCTTAATATATAAAATATCTTATTGCATGAATAACAATTAACAACGTTTTTTTGTTTATATCAATTTAGAAAGGAAACTACTGTACCGATTTTGACAACGCTTTCAACCAGAAAGCTACAATATTGTAAAGAGAGAGATTTATTTGTATGTTCCGAGTTAACCCGGCTGAAACTCGTTATGAACGATATTTTTAACACCTAATAACGTCCGTCTCATAGTAATTAATCTGACTTTTTGGTTGCTTCTTATAATACGCAACTAATAAAATAATAATTAAAAATATAGAAATATCCGATACATATAATATTTTGTATAGAAACATCATCAGGTTTATAGTTTAATGAACTTTTCCCTTCCACAATTTGCAAGCGTTGCGAAGTTAACTGTAATTGTTATAAAGAAATAAAACTAATTGATATTTAATTAATTTGATTAACCGGGTCCACACAGAGCGAGCAGCCTCGCGAAGCAAGCCGTGCGAAGCAGCTCGGCCGAGGAAAACGCCGTTTTCCAATGCCGAGGCACGTCCACACAGATAGAGCTGCGTGGAAATGCTTCGCAAGGCTGCTCGCTTTGTGGTGATCCGCCTACCGAGTATTTATTTTGTTATCATTTTATTTATCACCGTAATGTAATTAAATAATGGATATTAAATTAATAATCACATTTATATTTTTTTAATACTGAGAGTTTTTTAGAGATAGGTACAACAATAAATTAAGAAAAAATGTTTCTGTTAATTTTTTTTTTATATTATGAAGTAACTAACTATTTAGTATGTGATATTAAGTAAGTAGGTAGGGACTTATGTGATCAGCTGAATATAAATTCAACTTTTGACCTTTGATTTTAAACGCACAGATTATATTATAATTTCATAGTACATTTATATATTATAATAGAACGTTTAACAAAACAACCCTCCTATTTATAAATTAAAAAAAAGACGGGTTGCACTCCGGGAGTGCCGGCAGAAGTGAAAACTTGATTATTAACGTTCAGCATGTTTGATATTTTGGAATGATATCCGTCTTACGCATGGAATATAAGGGCTAAAAAAAAAAAAAAAAATCCGTCTTACGCTTTTTCGATCAGGCCACGTGTCCTGACGCGAGTTTAAGTTTTTATACCCAACGCCGCTAAAGAAGTTTTCACTTCAAAAATGCTAACGCGTTAATAATATCATACAATAAATTTTATAGCCTGTACGCGTTCCAAAAGAATGCAATGTTTTCCCAACATCTGATTCATCGAAACCACCCCTATATAAACGGTGGCTTTTCCAAACCCCATTCAGTCAGCCCCTGAAATTCAGAGGGAATGGTTGTTAACGGCAGTATGAAAAACTTTTTACGCGACGACAATTTTCCGACGTGAACGTAAGTACTTAGAAATAAATGGTTTTATTACTTGGCTGGTTTAAACATTTTGTTTGCAAATATACAGTGATTTAATATTTAGTTTTTTATATTGTTAAAGTTTTAATTCTAATAATAAGTATTGATATTATTTAAAAATCATCGGGTTCAATTGTTATTTATAACTCTCCATCAAGCTCTCCATGTTCTAGTACAAAATAAGATTATATTTATTAATTTTGAATCTTTAATTAATTTAAAAAAATACTGCATTTGAAAAGTTCCGTGCCATTTTCCTAGTTTCCTAGTAGTATTTTTCATTAACGACGTTGAAAAAAATATATTCGATATTTTTTTTGAAAAAAATATATTTTCAAACTATTTATAATAAGTTTATTGCATAAGTATTTAATTTTTATGGGTGGATTGTTCCTGGATATAAAATATGTACTTATACTTTAAAAATTTTCAAAATCGCAAATTAGTTACTTAGACAATAGGTTATTCAGAAGTGTAATACGTACATTATAAAAGACTAGCTGAAGCCCATTGCTTCGTTCGCATGGCATTCTTTGCTTAATTTGTATCTAAGTCTTTTCCACAGTCTGGTATAGAATACATTCGTTGAAAATTTTCACACTTACAAAATTTGATAATATATGAGCTACTATAACTGTTATGGTTGCTATATTTTCAATTTCATGCGGCTGATTTATATTTACCAAATAGATAAAACTATACAAATTAATATGAATTTCCTATAAAGACTTATAAGGTATCACAATTCAAAAGAACATTGTTCGTGCTGATAGTTAATTAAATATTATCGTATAGGAAAATAACAAAGCATCTATTGTCCTAAAAACAATATGATGTTCAAAGCCTAAACCTAATAATAATGAAACATTTTATAAATACATGATTATTCTTCTTATCTATCTAACCTTATTTAATTACCATACGTAATCTGTTTAATATTATTACCTTAATAGGCCAGTGATGGAGTGCTTTTAATACAACGTAATACCGATGTAATATAAATAATACTTTATTTATATTGTTCTCTATTTATACTACACTGGTTAACAGTTTAACCGCTTCAAATTTATGTCATGTATTATGATTGTGTGGGATTATTATTTTATGTGGTTCATTTGTTTTTTTTTTAAAGAAGTTACAGCCTACGGAAATTACTTAAACAAAGAATAATGGAGTGAGGTAGGCTCTACAAAATCAATGGTATAAATTATAAAATATAGACAAAAATCTTATAAAAATAACTGCAACTGTTTTACGGTCAGAAAAACTACTAGTCAAAAAGTATATCATATTCACTACCTTATTTTAATATAGGGTTATTTAAAGGTGATAATAGTATAGGTTCTTCGACCTATAAAATGACCCGACCTATTTGCATACACTTTACATTTTTAATAACCTTATCAGTAGGTACTATGGTTACTAACTTATGGTTTCCAAGAAATGTAAGTGTTTAACACTAATAAATGACTACAGTATTGTTTACAATCTTTATTAATTCAATTACATAATTTAGTTATTTCAATTTATATTTATATTGCTATTTATCCACCACAATATTTTTGTGCATTACCAAATTCTTTTGCTTTCTGCACAATGAGTTGTTGCGCAACAAATCTTTCCCAACAAAATTTCATCTTCTATTTTTATATACTGTACTAAAATTATCTAAGCTCTTCCTTTGAGGAACCTGTATCTATTCTTTGAAAATTCATCTATAAATCCGTTAGCTTTTCAGGCGAACAAACTTATCAAACGATACATTTCTAAATGAAAATATTAGAATTATTGAAACGATTTAAAATCTTTCATAATTTGTTAAATATTTACTAATGCACGATTAAATGAAGTCGGTTAAAAAGAATGCCCATTGTTTTGCTAAATTGAGTTATTTTCATACTTCCATAAGTTTTAAGGCAAAGGGGTTGTAGAACGTCAGGGCAATAACCTATAACCGCGTGAAATTATTTTTTTTCATTATTGTAGATATACAAATAAAATGAATCTGAGAAACCCTGTTTAACTTTTATAATACCAGTATAATTTTAAACCAATTATGTATTTCCCGAACAACTTTTTAAAATATTCTATATTCGTCATTTCAAATCTAATATAAAATATTTTAAAAAGTTCTTAATTTACAACGCGCAACGCCTGAAAACTTTCAAAAGCTTTTTGAAGATCAAAATTCTCGGAGCTCCCATAGCATTACGTATACATAATATTAGACCCTGTTTTCAATATATCCTTTACTAGAAAATACACTCACTTTCGCATGCAATTTTAACAAACAATAAATGAATAAAGGGCTATTTATAAATCGCAGGTTAAGCCAAAAGGAATTAAGGCGAGTGTAAAAATATTTAAAGGCGATCGCGTGACCATATACCATTTCAAATATTTCAACTAATCCACTTCTATCAGCGGACTTACCACTTGATGTCGCCGAAAACTCCTTACCTTTAATTTTAACATGCATTACTTTTGCCTTCATAAATTATAATTATACTGCTAAATATTTTACGTCAATATTGCGTGATATTCTTGCTAATTCCATTTACTGTTTTTTGTTTTGTTTAAAAATAGAATGAGAAGTCCAGAAATATATTATTGTTATAAATTATTAAATACACTAAAGTCATTGCGACTAAGGGCCAATTTTTCAATCCTTGGTTAAAATTTATCCGTCCAATAAAGTATTACACGAACATTTTAAAATGTCAAACTGTCAAATACGGACAATTATAATACATTTTTGAAGTGGTAGTTTAATACGTTATTCGATGAATAAGTACCAAGGATTGAAAAATCAGCCCTAAGATAAGTTAATAATTAAAAATAAATAAGTAAAAGAGATATCTTAAAATAATAATCAGCGTTTTATTACTGCTAATTCGCTATGAAATAAGAAAATTATTTTATATAAAAAAGAAAATAAATAAATAGGTATAGCCTAACAGTTATCGATTTCAAAAAACTGAACATACTTATATGCATAAATAATTTTATAAACCTACTTAATTATACAAGGAACATTAGGTATCCTTCGTCTGAAGCAGTGGGATAAAAAGATTCAGTAAGTAACTCTAAAAGTTATCCCATAAAAGGATTACTAAAAATAACCTCAAACAGGAAATATTAATAAACGAAACATTAAATGGGATCGGAAAACTTACGTATGCGGCCAAGTTAAATTATATTTAACTTGTCTTATGAGGCTTCGTATTCTTAAAGTTTTTGAACTTGTGAACTCTTGAATGTCATAAGGTTAGAGAAATTACCATGTATCCATAAATATCACACAATTGTTACTTATATTATGAGAAAATACATAATACACATATAGTTATACATAATACAAATATAGTTCATTTGATTGTATTTCAATTCACAACAAAGGGCAATTTTCAATAGGAAAAGAGGAAATGACATAGGGTACCATGAAGTCCTGATTTTCGTGTTTTGTAAAGGCAATATAAAAATGCGTAGGGGAGAGCGGGGATGAAAGTCACATTTTTTTCTTTTTTTATG
>CAJQZM010036636.1:0-16950 GCA_907164665.1 Colias nastes
GGTGGCTCTTTCGGAAATCAAACATACGCTCGAACTGCCCATCGAACGCCTGACTTCCTGATTTCCGATAAAAGGGCGGTGCGCCCTGTCACTCAGAGCGGCGACAACGCAGAAAAGCCGATCCCGGCCGGTATGAGCTCCTGCCGCACAACCGGGATCGAAGGGGCTTTGGCCCCCTTTGCAGGTTTCAGAGCAGCGTTGTGACCGGTTTTACCAGCAGCAGAAGCCCCCATCGACCAGCAGATCGACCCCGGTGCAGAAAGACGCCGCGCGGGACGACAGGAAAATCGCCGGTCCTACCATTTCGCGCGGGGCGGCGATGCGGTTCATGGGAGTATCGTTCTCGAACACTTTCACGCGTTCTGCCCATTCAGGACGCGTATTCATAGGGGTGGCGGTATAGCCGGGGCTGATGGTGTTGACGCGCACGCCACGCGTGGCCCATTCCATCGCCAGACTTTTGCTGAGATGGATGACGGCGGCTTTGGACGCATTGTAATGCGCCTGCATGAGCCCGCGATTGACGATCACCCCCGACATCGAAGCAATATTGACGATCGATCCGCGGCCATTGGTCAGCATGACGCGTCCCTCAGCCTGCGAAGACAGAAAAACGCCAGTCGTGTTGATATCGAGCACGCGCTGCCACTGATCGCGTCCCATTTCCTCTGCTGGCGCGGCATTGGCGATGCCCGCGGCATTGACGGCAACAGAAAGCAGCCCGAGTTCGGCCTGTGTGGCTGCAACGGCATCGGCCAGACCGGTTTCGTCTGTGGCATCTCCCGTACAGACCAGTGCGGCGCGTTTGAGACTGCGGATGCGATCGGCAGTCTCGTCGAGGCCCTTGCGCGAGCCGGGCAGATCGAAACAGGCAACTGAAGCACCGGCTTCGGCAAGACCGATGGCAATCTGTTGCCCGATGCCGCTTCCAGCTCCGGTGACAAAAGCGACATCGCCGGAGAGATCGAAAAGGTCCATGATTTTATCCAGTAGGGATGCAGGCAACGCATCTGGCATTGCCCGGAGAAACGCGGGAAAAAACGCGGGAAAAGAGTGAGCCGGTCAGGCGTCGAGGCGCCTGCCGCTGCGGGTAAGAAGGGCTTCGGCGCGGGCCACGACGTTCTCGGTCGTGAAACCGAAATGGCGGAACAGATCCTGTGCCGGGCCGGATTCGCCAAAACCTGTCATGCCCACCACATCGCCATCGAGCCCCACATAGCGTGACCAGTACATCGTGCTCGCAGCCTCGATGGCGAGACGGGTGCGCACGCCATCGGGCAGAACGCTCTCGCGGTAGTCGGCGTCCTGCGCGTCGAAGGTCTCGGGCGAGGGCAGGGAGACCACGCGCACATCCACATTCCTGTCCTTGAGAATGGCGGCAGAATCGAGCGCAAGCGTCACTTCCGAGCCTGTGGCGATCAGGATGAGGTCGGGTGTGCCAGCACAGTCGGACAGGATGTAACCGCCGCGCCATGCATTGCGCAGCTGCGCGTCTGAGCGTGGGTGCTGTTTGAGCGGCAGACGCGAAAGCGAGAAAGCGGTTGGTCCGTCGCGACGTTCAAGAGCGCTGATCCAGGCAATGGCCGTCTCGACCTGATCGCAGGGGCGCCAGGTGACCATGTTGGGCGTCTGGCGCAGACTGGCGAGCTGCTCGACGGGTTGATGGGTCGGCCCGTCTTCGCCCAGACCGATGGAGTCATGCGTATAGACCAGGATCTGACGCTGCTTCATGAGGGCCGCCATACGTACGGCATTGCGTGCATATTCCATGAACATCAGGAAAGTGGCGGTATAGGGAATGAGGCCGCCATGCAGGGCAATGCCATTGGCCATCGCCACCATGCCGAATTCGCGCACGCCGTAATCGACGTAATTCCCCGCCGCATCGAAACAGACGGAAGAAGATCCCGACCAGCGGGTAAGGCAGCTTGGGGTGATATCGGCACAGCCGCCGAACATTTCGGGCAGGTGGGGGGCAAAGGCCTCGATGGCGTTCTGCGATGCCTTGCGTGAGGGTATATCCTTGGGGGCGGCCTGCAGCGTGGCGACAAAATCACGCGAGTTGCGCACCCACTCGGCAGGGAAGGTGCCGGTCTGACGTCGGATGAATTCCGCAGCCAGTTCGGGATGGGCATCGCGATAACGGGAAAACAGATCGTTCCATGCGGCTTCGGCCATTGCACCGGCGGGGCGGTGATCCCAGTCCCGATAGATGTCGTCGGGGATTTCGAAAGCGGGATGTGTCCAGTTCAGGCGGGCGCGGATTTTCGCGATTTCGTCGGCGGGCAGAACGCCGCCATGCACCTTGTTCGTCCCCGCATAGCCTTCCGAACAGCCCTGACCGATGGTGGTGCGACAGATAATCAGGCTGGGGCGTGCGGTTTCGGCACGGGCAGCGTTCAGCGCATTCAGCACAGCATCGGGGTCATGACCGTCAATCTCGCCGATCACCTGCCAGTTATAGGCTTCAAAGCGCTTGCGCGTATCGTCGGTGTAGACACCCTCGATCGGACCGTCATTGGTGACCATGTTGCGATCATAAATGGTGATCAGCTTGCCGAGCCCGAGCGTGCCCGCCAGGGCGCAGGCTTCATGCGAGATGCCCTCCATCAGACAGCCTTCGCCGACATAGGCATAGGTGTGATGATCGACGATGGGCAGGCCGGGTCGGTTGAACTGTGCGGCAAGGGTCTTTTCGGCCAGTGCCAAGCCTACGGCATTGGCAATACCCTGACCCAGAGGGCCGGTGGTGGTTTCGATGCCCGGCGCGTAGCCGAATTCGGGGTGGCCCGGGGTTCTGGAATGGAGCTGCCGAAACTGCCGGATATCCTCGATCCCGAGATCGAACCCGCTCAGATGAAGCAGGGCATAGAGCAGCATCGATCCATGGCCGTTCGAATAGACGAAGCGGTCCCGGTTGCACCAGCCAGGGTTGGCAGGGTTATAGCGCATCACGTCGCGCCAAAGCACTTCGGAGATATCGGCCATACCCATCGGGGTGCCGGGATGACCCGATTGAGCCTTGAAAATGGCGTCGATGGCAAGAATGCGTATGGCATTGGCGCGTTGCGTACGGGTGGTCATGGGTGCCTCGGTCTGATTCGGTCGACAGGGTCGGGATGTTAGATTCGCAGGGTGAAATGATATGTATTAAACTCTGTTCATGATGCGTCTTTTACGAAACATGGCCAGTACCTGCTTTATCTTGATATGGAATTTCCAGAAACAACAAGTGGAATATAAATCAATATGATGGAAAATTTATATCAAACGAATAAGTGTGATTAACTGTTTTATATATGTCTGGAAAACCGCAGTATGAGCGCTGTTAGATTATAAATAGAATACAGATTGATCGTCGATATAAACTCAAATTCTCGTTATCAGGTGTGGGGAATCCATGGATGGTTCCATAAAAGTTCTTATATGAACTCATTAATAAATGTTTATCGTACCAAGTTTGTCAGGATAAACGTCTCATACGAACATATGGTCTGGTAACTATAACTCTTTTTTGTGATTTGCCGCAGGCGGTCAACCCGCGCAAAGGAGGAGGGCCAGGCACGCTGCATGGCAGCAAGATGCCTTTTGTAAGACTCAGGAGAAACACAATGGCAGGCGGGACATTCGTCGGAGGGGCACGGTCCGTAACCGACACTTTGCCAGACATTGAGCCACAGACAGCTTTCGGGCGGTTCATTTCATGGGCCGGTATTCCGCCGATCATGATCTGGGGTTTCATCGGAACGCTGCTGTTCATGATCGGTGACGGCGTGGAGAGTGGTTATCTCTCGCCCTATCTCGTCTCGCTCGGTTTTCAGGAGCATGACGTTGCCGGTTTGTTCACCATCTACGGTCTGACAGCCGCTGTTTCTGCCTGGGCTTCAGGTGCTCTTTCCGACATGTGGGGCAGCCGTAAGGTCATGCTGGTCGGACTTGCAATCTGGATCGCTTTCCAGATCGGCTTTCTCGGCTTCGCCCTGCCGTCCAAGTCCTGGACGCTGATCACGCTGTTCTATGGTCTGCGTGGCTTCGGTTACCCGCTCTTCGCCTTCGGCTTTCTCGTCTGGGTCGTGAATACGGCGCCTGTGCAGAAGCTCGGCTCGGCTGTGGGCTGGTTCTGGTTCTGCTTCACCGCCGGTCTGCCGACGCTGGGCACGACGATTGCCGGTGTGCTTTTGCCCATCATCGGCGGCTATGCCACGCTGTGGGTTGCTCTGTCCTTTGTGGTCTTCGGTGGTGCTCTGGCCCTGCTTGGCATGAGCCGCGGTCCCCGCGTCGAGACCGGCAACAAGGGGGCCATCAGAACCCTGTTCATGTCGCTCGCCATTGGCTGGCAGCGTCCGAAAGTGGGTATTGGCTGCATTGTGCGCGCCATCAACACCTCTGCCGAGTTCGGCTTCCTGGTGTTCATGCCGCTCTACTTCACCCATACGCTCGGCTTCACCATGGGCCAGTGGCTGGCTGTTCTTCAGGCCATCTTCATCAGCAACATCTTCTTCAACCTGTTCCTGGGTATCATCAGTGACAAGCTGAGCTGGCGCTACACGGTGCTGATCATGGGTGGCATCGGTTCGACGCTGAGCACCATGGCGCTGTATTTCGCTCCGACCCTGCTCGGCCCTGACCACCTGTTCATCGTCATGATTGCCGGTGCATTCTATGGCATGACCCTGGCTGGCTACGTTCCGCTCTCTGCCCTGATGCCCTATCTGGCCCCTGAGAACAAAGCAGCTGCCATGTCCCTGCTGAACCTCGGCGCCGGTGCCAGCGTCTGGATCGGCCCGGCTATCGTCTACATCTTCGAGCCTGCCTTCGGCGTGTTCGGTGTCATGGTTGTCTACTCCATCATCTACTTCATCAGTGCAGTTATGACCTACTTCCTGAAGCTGGACCCGGAGGTGGAAGCCCATCTCCACTCCACCCGCGCTTCGGCCAAGGGGTTCAGCCACTGAGATCGGTTTTCCTTCCTTGAGACGAGGGGAAAGAAAAGGCGGGGCCAAAAGCCCCGCCTTTTTTCATGGCCCGATTTTCCATAATCGCGACTTCCCGGAGCTCGTCTCTCATGCCGTTTGTCGCGCGTGATCGGGCGCAAGATCATGAATGCCACCGGTAATTAACAATTCGGTTTCGTTATAATCTGATTCGATACCCGCACCGACAGCGCTCCAAAAGGGCCAGATTCCTGCGTAAATAACTGATTCACAACAGTTTCATGAACGTAACCCGATAGGCGACACTGTGACATCGTTGCACAGTCGATTTCAAAGTATGTAATAAGAATGTAACCCGTCTTGCGAGTTTTATCGAAGTGCCGTTACGCATTGGGAACATTGTGACGATAGATGTCGCAGAATAACCCATTTTGACGGAACACTTCATGACGCCCCTCAACAGAGAGACGACTGAGTCCGGTCGGCAGCACCGGATCATTGCCCCGTCAACCCGACGCAGGAAAAACCTCGCTCATGGACTGATGAGCGCCACGGCCTGTATCGCCCTGTTGCATTTTGTCAGCGAAGCCAAGGCACAGACTGTATCAGCGCCGGAAACATCGACAATTCCGGTCAATGCCGCCAAGGCACCTGCGCGCAGCAAGGTGAAGACAAACGCAGCCACGCGTTCGGTTCGTGCCAAGGCTGTTTCGGCGCCCGTGGCCAATACACCGGCTGCGGAAACATCCCGACCCGAGACCATCATGGTAACCGGCTCGCTGTTTCGCGATCCGAACACCACCAGTGCGTCGCCCATCACCCATATCACCATGAAGGACATGCAGCAGCGCGGCATCAAGACCGTGACCGATGCGCTGCAGCTTCTCTCGTCCAACGGCGCAGGCAATCTGACCAATGCCTGGTCGGCGGGCGGCGGCTTTGCCGCCGGTGCATCGGCGCCGTCGCTCCGTGGTCTCAGCACGGATTCGACGCTGGTCCTCATGGATGGCCAGCGTCTGTCCTACTATCCGCTGGCCGATGACGGCGAGCGCAACTTCGTCGACACCAACTGGATGCCGCAATCCATCATGCAGGGCGTGGACGTGCTGCAGGATGGCGGTTCGGCCACCTACGGTGCCGATGCCGTGGCCGGTGTGGTCAACATGATCACCCGCAAGGAAATCAAGGGTTTCGAGGGTAATGCCGAAGGTGGCCTGACACAGCGTGGCGATGCCGGACATCAGCGTCTTTATGCGACCTGGGGTCATGGCGACCTGCACAAGGACGGCTATAACTTCTACATCAACTCGGAATATCAGCAGGACGATCCTCTTTATTACCGTCAGCTGAATGCGCCCTATAATAATGGCGATCTGACCGGTATCGGTGGTTCCAACGGAAACGATAATATCGTTTCGGGCGGCTCGATCACCAATTTTGCGCCCTCGACCGTGGCTCTTGTCCGTCCCGTATCGGGCAGCGGGACGAATACCGCGCCATGGCAACTTCTGAATCAGCAGGCTGGTTGCCGTGACCTTGACGGTCTGGTTACAGGAGCTGTTGGTGGAAGCACCGGTACCAGCCAGGCCTGCTCATGGAACACGCAGAAATATGCCCAGCTTGCGCCCGATCTGCGTCGCATCAGTGCGACAGCGCATTTCACGGCCAATGTCACGGAGCGTTCGCAGCTGACGGCCATGTTCACCTGGTCGCAGGCGCGTTCGATCATCACCGGAACGCCCTACTCAACCTATGGTGGTACGTCCTACAGCCAGGCAAAGCTGGCATCGGCGCAGAATACCTATCTGCCCGTCTATCTGGCTGACGGCTCGCTGAACCCCAACAATCCTTATGCCGCACAGGGTCAGCAGGCTCAGGTCAATTACCGCTTTGGCGATCTGATTCCGACCACCATGGACACGAGCCAGAACTTTCGCGGTTCGGTGCGCTATAATGGCTGGCATCCCTCTCACTGGGGTTCCGACTGGAATTACGAC
This sequence comes from Colias nastes, assembly GCA_907164665.1. Taxonomy (NCBI): domain Eukaryota; kingdom Metazoa; phylum Arthropoda; class Insecta; order Lepidoptera; family Pieridae; genus Colias; species Colias nastes. Next base: position 6,932 of record CAJQZM010036636.1, read on the forward strand.
GTCAATTTCGTTGGCATGAATACGCTGCTGAACCAGACGATCACGGGTGTGCCGACCATCGCCGGAATCCAGAACGCGATTACCAGCGGCAGCTACAATTTCGTCGATCCGTCGCAGAATTCGCAATCGGTACTGAATTCCATCGCGCCGCGTAACGTCATCAATGCACGCACGCAGGAATATTCCGGTGAAGCCACGCTCAGCAAGGGACTGTTCCGCCTGCCTGGCGGCATGGCCAAGCTCGCCATCGGCGGCAACATCCGTTACGAAGCGCTGAACGATCCGAACGCCAACCCGCTCGACACGGCCAATCCGGCCAATCAGTATACCAGCTATATCAACCCGGTGAACGCACAGGGCAGCCGCTGGGTCGAATCTGCCTTCTTCCAGGCCGAGGCGCCGATCGTGAAGATGTTGAGCGCCGACGCCTCGGGCCGCTACGACCATTAGTCCGAAGGCTTCAGCCACTTCTCGCCGAAATTCGGCGTGCAGTTCAAGCCGACCGAAAAGCTGACCCTCCGCGGTACGTTCCAGAAGGGCTTCCGCGTTCCCAGCTTTGCGGAAACTGGCGGGTCGAATGTGGGCTACACCACCTACACCCCGAACAATGCCAATTTCGTCAGCCAGCATCTCAATGCCAACGGCACGCCCAACAACTACGCGCAGACCTATTATATTGGTTCGAACACCGCTGGTAATCCGAACCTGCGTCCGGAAACCTCGACCAATTTCTCGGGTGGTCCGATCTTCCGCCCGACCCGTTGGCTGACCCTGATGGCGGATTATTATTACATCCGCAAAAACCACTACATTGCGCCGAACCCCGTCGGTACCACCAACGTGGCCAATGCCTATCTTGCGGGTGAAGCCCTGCCGACAGGTGTGACGGTTACGCCGGATATTGCCGACCCGCAGAACCCGAGCGGCCAGCTGCGTCCGGGCATCATCAATCTTGGCTACGTGAACACGAACAAGCTCGTGACGGATGGTTTCGATCTGTCTTTCGAGGCCAATACCCAGCTTCCCGGCGTATTTCGTGAAGTGCACTGGTACAGCAAAGGTACGGCGACTTTCGTGCGTCGCATGAACCTGACCAATCCTGATGGCTCGGTCTATCGCTATGCCGGAACGCTCGGCCCCTACGGTGCCGTTTCGGCATCGGGAACGCCGCGCTGGCGCGCCAACTGGTCCAATACACTGTCATGGCGCAAGCTGGCTGTGACGCCGACGGTCTATTACACCAGCGGCTATCGCACGACGGCAGAAGACCAGACAGGTTCGGGCACGGCGGGCAACTGCGCCGATGCCCTGACCTCCAGCAGTTTCGTCCCTCAGGGACAGTGCAAGGTCAAAGGCTTCTGGGACGTCGATCTGACAGTGAACTATCAGTTCAATCGCCGCTGGAGCGCCTATGCCAACGTCTACAACCTGCTTGGTTTCAGATCGCCCTACGATTTCGGAACCTATGGCGGCTATCTCTACAACTCGTCCTGGACGCAGAACGGTGTCGTTCTTCGCTCCTTCCAGTTCGGTGTGAAGGTCGTTCTCTGATCCTCCGGAACGGCTGAAATTGAAAAACCCTCCGGGCTGCAAAGCCCGGAGGGTTTTTTTATGCTTCTGTCCGGAAAGGCGGATGCGGTCAGTCGCGGTAATCGGGCTGCTCGCGGTCGAGCTTGCGACGCAGCGCTTTCCAGATCATCCGGCCCTGATCGGGATCCGTTTCGAACTGGGCGCGGGCACGCAGTATTTCGGCTTCACTCGGGCAGTGCAGGGGAACACCTGCCGACTGGGCGGCAAGCTGCACGCGGCAGGCCTGTTCCAGATAATACATGCGATAGAAAGTCTGAGCGACAGTGCTGCCTATGGTCAGCAGGCCGTGATTTTGCAGGATCAGCCCCATATGATCGCCCAGATCGCGCACCAGACGCTCGCGCTCGCTCATATTGTCGTCTGCCGCGATCCCCTCATAGGGGTGAAAGCCAATACGGCCATAGAACTCCATATTGATCTGGTTGAGCGGTAAAATACCGCTTTCCTGTGCGGCAATGGCCATGCCGGCCAGCGTATGACTGTGCATGACACAGGCTGCATCGGGATGCGCACGATGCACGGCAGAGTGAATGACGAACCCTGCCGGGTTGACCGGCCAGCTCGTCTCCTGCTGGGGGTGGCCTTCTGAATCGACCACGACCAGCGAACTCGCCGTGATTTCCTCGAACAGCAACCCGTAGGGATTGACCAGAAAGCGGTGCCCCTCTCCGGGCAGACGCACGGAGAGGTGGGTATAGACCATATCGGTCAGGTCGAACTGTGCATAAAGCCGATAGGCGGCGGCCAGGTCTTCACGCAGTTCCTGCTCTGTCTGCAGGGTCATGGGGTCACTCCGGTCTTGCTGAAATGGCCGAATGTATTGGTGCGGCGCGTGCCCTCCGGCAAGGTCAGTTCGCCACGCTCGCGTTTGGCGATGAGATAGGAATAGGTCTGCATGGCCTGTGCCCACATATGATCGCCGATCTTTACGGCTTCATAGGAACTGTCCCCTTTCTCGAAGGCGGGGAGAGGGCGGATTTCATGATGATAATCGCAGGCATAGAACAGCGGGAAGGAATAACGCTCCTCTTTCACGCTGCGCACGCGATGAGCGGTCGCAACGAAAGCTCCAGCCGTCATCATTTCAAGCATATCGCCGATATTGACGACGAATGTGTCCGGCATGGGAGGCGCATCGATCCAGTCTCCGTTGCCGTTCAGAACTTCCAGACCCGGCTTGTCGGCGAGGAGAATGGTGAAGCATTCATAATCGGTGTGAGCGCCGATCCCTGGCGCATCATGCGCCTCGCCATCGAAAGGATAATGGATCATGCGCAGTTTCGAGGGGGGGAACTGTGCCACGTCGTCGAAGCTGTGTTCATCGAGACCGAGTGCGAGTGCGAAGCCGCGAAACAACACGCGTCCCAGTTCGAAAACGGCCTTGTAATAGGCGCTGGCCCGCTCGCGAAAAAGCGGAATTTCAGGCCAGTCATTGGGGCCGAGAAGCGGCGTGCCTGCCTTGACCAGAGGATTATCGGCGGGAACCTCGAAGCCGATATCGAAGGCCTCCTTATGGTCGGGGCGCGATTTGTTGTAGATCTCTTCTCCCTCGGGAACGAAGCCCTTATGCGAGGCTGAGGCGCCGATATAGCGCTTCATCTTCTCCTCAAGCGGCTGCGAGAAGAAGTCTTTCGCTGCCAGACGCAGATCGGCGATGAGCTCGGGTGCGACACGATGCCCTGCGATATAGAAAAAACCGATCTTGCTGGCGGCGTGATGCAGAGCGTCAGCCACTTTCTGACGCTCGGTCTTGTCGGCCGAATACAGCCCGGCAATATCGATCACCGGAATGGACGTGAAAGTCTCTTCTGTCATGTCAGGAATCTCCTTCTGGAGAGGAAGCGGAAACAGTATCCGCAAAGGATCTGGCCTGATCCTGCCTGAGCCAGTCATTCATTTCCTGACGGTCGGCAAGCGGCAGATTGGTGAAGGGCACGGTATGGGTGTAGCCATCGGGACCGCATTCGGGTGTGAGTGTCGTGACATCGTAGCCCCGTGCGCGTTGCGAAACCCTGATCCGGCGCCAGAAATCGCGATGGAAATCGAGCGCCGCCCGATTTTCAGGTGCCGCCGGATGCGAGACCTGCGGTCCCTGATCGTAGCCCACGCGTGCCTGAACGTGATGCACGCGTTCGATGAAAGCACTGAAATCGTCGCAGGGGTCGTTGAGCAGCCTTTCGCAGCCCACCACCCAATGGCTGATATCGGCAGTAAACAGCGCATCCGGCAATTGTGCCACAACGTCGAGCGTGACCCATGGCGTTGCACAAAGCCGGGCACGATGGGTCTCGAAACTGAGCGTGAGGCCGTGCTTTCGCCCCAGCGTCATGGCGCGACCGATAAACTCGACCTGCTGGTTCACATCCCAGCGATCATTGCCGCCCAGCACATTGACAAAATGCGGTGCAAGCTGCGTTGCGTGCGACAACAGAGCGTCGAGATCAGCAAGATGATCTGCGGTCGTGGCATCCTGTCGTGGGATAACGCCGCCGCCTGTCAGGGCGATTGCGATGAAGGGGCAATGACTGTCGCGCAGTGCCGCACCACAGGCGGGCAGGTCTGCAAGTGCAGGAATGCGCGCCTCGATCCCGTCATAGCCACGCCGATGGGCATCGGCGATGGCGTGGCGCCACGGGCGCGTATCGCCCCAGAGCGTGAGATAGGTTTCAAGGCGCATCGGGAGCCTGCCTTTTACGCTTCAGAAATTGTAGCGCAGATCGCAGCCGATCCAGCGAGGCGTCTGGAGAAACTGCACGCGTGAATTATCCGAGCCGGTAAAGGAATAGGTGTTGCCGTGCTTGTTGAGCATGTTGTCGACATAGACGGCAGCCGTCCATTTGCCGGTTTTGGGTCCGACTTCCATACGCATTCCGAACGAGCTGATCTTGCTGGTCACGCCATTGGGGTCGCCCAGTGCCACGAGCATGTTGTCTTTCCAAGTGTAGCTGGTCTGGAGTGACATGCGATAGGCATGAGGCAGGTCGATGCCATAACGGGCCACGGCATTCCATGAAAAGCGCGGGGCGAAAGGCAGCACCGAATGGGCTGTCACGGAAGAGAGCAGAGGCAGACCGCCGATATCGTTCACCGCATTGGTGGCCTGCGCATCGAGATAGGCAAAGGACCCGCGCAGATCGAGATTGGGGATCAGATCGTGCAGCGTGCTCGACAACTCGCCGCCACGCGTACGGGCACGGGGGATCGGCCCCAGGCTGAGCGAGGTGATGTTCATGGGCATCTCGGCCACGAACAGTGTCTGGCGGTTGTGATACTCGTAATCGAACAGCGCACCCTCGATCTGCACATGGTTGTGCATCAGGCTGGTCTTGGCGCCGACTTCATAGGCAATCATGTTTTCAGGGCGCACGTAATCGAGCGCCTGAGGAGCGGAAACAGGGGCCGCAAAATAGGCGCCCGCCTTGTAGCCGTTGGAAATGGTGGCATAGACCTGCGTGCCCGGCACGATGGTATAGCGCAGCCCCACGCGGCCGGTCAGGCGGGCGTAGGAATGGGTGGTGTCGAGGCGCGACAGATAGGCACCCTTGGTCGTCAGCGCGCCTGCATCGTCGATCGTCCCCCCATTGAAGCCGCGATCGTCCCAGGAGAAACGACCCGAGGCGATGAAATCGAGATTTCTGAGTATATTGGTGACGGTATTGAGATAGAGCCCGGTCGAGACATTCTGCTGCACGAAACGATCCGTCAGATTGCCATTGGGCACGCCAAGCAGAAAGGAGCGGTAGCTGGTATAGGCCCCGTTGATCTTGTCCCAGGATTCATAGACGCCCACTGTCAGGTGAAAGCGCTTCGTCAGGTCCATTTTGAGATGCATGTCATGGGACTGGGCGAGTGAGGTGTCGTTCCAGTGGTAGTCGCCCACATTGATCGATTCACCATCGTAATTATCGTAATCGCTGCGACGGAACGCATCGAATGCCGTGGTCGAAACGAACTGCCCCCAGTTGAAATCATGGGTGTAATTGATTGAGACGCCGCCGCCATTCTCGTCGCGGCCTACGCGGTTCGAGCCGACATTGACGGCGTTGTACGAGGCGTTCGGTCCCACACCGACCGTGCCGGTCGGGAAGCCGTTGACCGCATCGCCATCCGTATCCTGCGGCGACATCGAGATGCCTTTGTCGCGCGTGTAGTGAATGTTCAGCAAAAGGTTCGAGCGGTCATCGATCAGGAAGCGCGTGAGATTGCGCAGGCCGAGCTGATCCTGAGAGCCGTAGCGCTTGTTGGTGTGAATATCGCGCTGCCAGCCATCGCCATTGATATAGGAAAACGCGGTGCGATTCTGGATGCGGTCGCTGATCGGCACATTGATGGCAGCGCTCGCCGTATTGGTGCCGTAGCTGCTATAGCCCCAGTCCACATAACCGCCGAACTTGCCATCGGGTTTGACCGTCTCGACCGCGATATTGCCACCGGTGGAGCTGCGTCCGTACTCGAAGCCCTGCGGACCTTTCTCGACGGCAACCGACTGGGTGTCGAACATCTGCCCGGTATAGAACACGGGATAGGGGGCAAACACGCCATCTTGATAGATGCCGATCCCGCCCATGTTGTTGCCGGTATAATCATCGAGTCCGATGCCGCGTATCGAGAAAACCGGCGTGCTGCCCGAGGTGGCATTTACGGCAGTCAGGCCGGGCGTGTACGCCGCGACATCCTTGGGGCTGGTGATGTGCAGTTCCTGCAATTCGCGGCCACTCAGCACGTTGACCGTTGCTGCCGTGGTCAGAAAACGCTGCGCACGCGATCCGGTAACCTGAATAGCCTCGGGATCGGAATGAGGCGCTGCATGACGGCGCGAACGGGTCGTGCCGTGTTGCGTATGCGCTGTGCGCGAGGGGACGTGTCCGGCCATGGCCCGGGCGGATGGGTTTTGCTGTGCATCCGTATGCGCCACGGCTGCAAGGGCGGTCTTGTCCAGCGCAGAGCCAACCAGCACGATTCCTGCGGAAAGCGACAGGGCGGTGCTGGTCAGGCGGCGAAATCCTTTGGGCAGGCGCGTCATCATGAAAAGGACTCCCGTCAGTGGCTTCCCTGTCATTGAAGAGGCGAAACGACCTGCTGTTCGATTGAAAAAAACCAAACCTCACTTTGTGCAATCGTTACCCATGATGAATCATCTGGTCGAGGAACTGGCGGGCACGCTCTGTCTGCGGAGAAGTAAAGAATTCTTCCGGCGGGGCGATCTCGAGAATGACCCCCTTGTCCATGAAGATCACGCGATCGGCGATATGGCGTGCAAAGCCCATTTCATGCGTGACGCATATCGTGGTGATACTGCGCTCGGCCAGGGTGTTGATGATGCCGATCACGCCCTTGATGGCTTCGGGATCGAGCGCCGCCGTGGGTTCATCGAACAGGATGATATCGGGCGCCATGCAAAGCGCGCGGGCAATCGCCACGCGTTGCTGCTGGCCGCCCGAGAGCTGAATCGGGTATTTATCGGCCTGTTCCTCGATGCCCACCTGTTCGAGATAGGTGCGTGCCAGAGATTCCGTTGCTTCGCGACGGGCCTTGCGCACCAGACGCGGCGCAAGCGTGCAGTTGTCGAGCACGGTCAGATGCGGAAAGAGATTATAGTTCTGAAACACCATGCCAACTGCGCCACGAAGCAGAGGGAGGCTGGTCTTGTCATCGATCACATCGCCATCGATCATCAGAACACCGCTGTCATGCGGCTCTATTCTGTTGAGCGTGCGGATAAATGTCGACTTGCCTGAGCCCGAAGGGCCGAGAACGACGATTTTCTCGCCCTGCGCAATATCGAGGCTGATTCTGTCCAGCGCGAGAAACTCGCCGTAGAATTTACTGAGTTTGCGCAGGCTGAGGGCGGCATCGGGGTTGGGCGGCAGGTTATGCAGCATGAGGGGCATTTCCTGTGTCCGTGGATGTCATGGAAGACGTGTCTTGGCGTGAGCCGGGTCTGCGTCCGGCACCGGTGCGGCTTGCCCAGACAAACCGTGTCTCGATCCGCTTCTGCAGATGCAGAAAGGCGAACACCATCGCGAGATAATAGACGAGGGCCGCAGCGTAATATTCGGTGAATTCGAAGCTGCGTGCCACCTGCACCTGCGTGATGAACAACAGCTCCTGCAACGAGATGACCGAAGCCAGCGAGGTCGTCTTGAGCAGGGAGATGAATTCGTTGATCGTGGGTGGCAGGGCCACACGCAGGGCCTGCGGGAAAATCACATGGCGATAGATCTGCGCCTGACTCATGCCAAGCGCCTGGCCACCTGCAAGCTGCCCCGGATCGATAGCGCTCAGGGCGGCGCGGTTGATCTCGACCTGATAGGCCGATTCATTGATGGACAGGCAGATCCATGTGGCCAGAAAGGGTGAAAACCAGCTCTCGCGAAACACCGGAAAAAACTGCGGCAGGGCGTTCCAGATAAACAGAAGCTGCAACAGCGTGGGCGCCCCGCGAAACACAGCCACATAAGCGCGCAGGAAAGGATGCCAGAGCGAGCGCGGCGCATTGAGCTTGAGCGCGATGGGAATGGAAATCACAATGGCCGCAGCATGAGATGCCAGTGCAATCGCCAGTGTCATGGCTGCCCCCTTGAGGAAGGCCATGGAAAACAGGGCAGAGAAAAATGTTGCTGTGTTAAAGCGCGGTCGCTCGGCATGAACGCCAAGGGCGACCTGTGCGGCTTTGCCGACATTCCACGTCTTTTCCAGCGAGGCAATGGTACCCTGTTGTCTGAGTGCCTCTATGGCACGGGCCAGAAGGGCGCGATCCTGTCCCGCGCGGCGAAGATAGACCGCGAACTCGGTGTAACCGGGCATGGATGGGGTAAAAATGACGTGCAGTTTGCCACCAAGCTGGGCCTGACGATAAAACAGCTCGACATCCTGACTCAGAAAATTCTGCGACCGTCCGACCAGAACCTGCTGAACCACCTGATCTTCACTGGGATATTGCTGCAAAACGATGGGCGGTTTGCCGTGGGCGACGAGTGCCCGGTTGATATCCTCGATGCGCGCGGCATAGCTTGTGCCGGATTCGACTGCGAGACTTTGACCGGCCAGGGCGTCGAAACTTGTGACGGGGGCAATCTGGCTTGGGGCCACCACAACGGGTGACGTTTCCAGATAGGGAACGGCGTCGAAAAGACGCTCCCGTGATGCCTGTTTGAGCACGCCGCTGATGACCAGACTGCAACGCCCTGCGGCAAGGCTGGGGAACAGCCCCGTAAAATCCATGGTCTTGAACGTGACCGGCACGTTCCAGTAAGCGCCGAGTGCCTTGGCCAGAGCGATATCGAAACCGTCGAGCGCCGAGAGATCGGACCCGTTGACGAAGGTCATGGGCGGAAGGGTCGGGTTGGTGCAGACACTCAGCGTGCCGTCTTCCAGAAAGGAAGGTTTTTCCTGCGCATGGAGGGGGGCGGTCGACGCGAAAACAGAGAGTGTCAGGAAAAGTGCGAGCAGGAACCGCATCAGCATGTCTCTTCGAGAATGGAGCGGAATGTTTCGGCCATGAGACCGTTTTCCGGCGTGGGACGTATCAGGAAATAGAAATGATTGATCAGATGCAGGTCATTGAACTGTATATGGCGCAGGCGATCGTGCTGCACCATCTGGGTGACGAACAGCTCGGGCAGAAAGCCGATATACATGCCTGACAGAATGAGCAGGGCGCGTGAGTCGATATTCTCGGCTTTGGCCGCAAAATTCATGGACGGGCGCAGTTCGTCCCAGCGTGGCGACGAGGCGGCATCGCTGACGCTGATCATCCGCGCCTGTGACAGGGCAGGAATATCGATGGCCTCTTCCGGCACGTTGAAAAGGGGGTGACGCGCGCCGCAATAGAGATTGGACCGCTCGCTGAACAAGGCGGTCGCCTCCATTTCCGGCTGCTGATGGGGATAAAGCGTTATCCCTGCGGTCGCCGTGCCATTGCGCACGGCAAACTCGACATCGCGCGTCGAGGCAGAACGCACATCCATTTCGACAGCCGGATAGCGTGTGGTGAAGATCTGTATGGCACGCAAAAGGGCCGTCTCGCCATGGAACTGGATATTATCAGGCAGATACAGGCAGAACCGCCCCGATAACGTGCCGCTTACGTCATTGATCCGCTGCTGGAACAGATCGAGGTCGTTAAAAAGCCGGGCCGTTGCATCGAGCACGCCTTCACCTTCGCGCGTCAGGGCAAACCCTGCACGCCCGCGATGGCACAGCACCATGCTCAGACGGTTTTCGAGTGCTGCGATATCGATGCTGATCGAGGATTTGCTTTTGCCCAGCGCCAGTTCGGCAGCGGCAAAGCCCCCATGCTGTGCGACGCAGGCAAAGACACGCAACAGGCGCAGATCGACTTCTGCAATACGACCCTGAAACCCGCTGGCACGAGGGAGGCGTCTGGGCTGGTTTTGCGTGCGGACACGGGACAAGGGCATGAATCC
>CAJQZM010036636.1:17050-36907 GCA_907164665.1 Colias nastes
CGGGTGATTCATGCCGTTTCAGAGGGAAGGCCGATCATGACAGCCAATCGCTGGTTTATCGATAGCGAAACCGGAACGCTGACAGATGTGCTGTTGTGCCCTCCCGATTTCTACACCTGGAATCCGAGCAACGATATCGCCATACGCACCCTTGCAAGCGGGGCGCGTCCCGACCCGCTCAGGCTGAAACAGCAGTTCGACGGGCTGGTTTCTGTTCTTCAGGAGGCAGGCGTGCATTGCCATTTCCTGACCCCTTCAGAAGGGCAGCCCTATCAGGTCTATACCCGCGATTCCTCGCAGACCACGCCCTGGGGTACAGTGGTCACCAGGCTGATGCGCGCCGAACGCCAGCCGGAAATCCAGGGGATCGAGGCATTTTACGGCGAGGACGAAATCATCGGCCGGTGCACGGAAGGCTATGTGGAGGGCGGGGATATCCATATCATCCGTCCTGGGCTGGTTGTTGTGGGAGTAAGTGGTGGCCGAACCGATAGAGAAGGGGCGCAGGCTTTCCTGCGGCCTTTCGAGGCGGCGGGATGGACCTGCCGCATGATCCATTTCCCCGAGCATTTCCTGCATCTCGATGTGATCTTCACCATGGTGTCCGACGGTCTCGCGATCGGCGTGGTCGATGTGCTCGAGGATGACGATCTGGCATGGTTCGAGGCGCAGGGCATCCGTATTCTGCCCGTGACCTATAAAGAGGCGATGCGCGATATGGCGTGCAATGTGCTGGCTCTGGGCGAGGGGCGTGTGGTCAGCCCGCGTCATTCGTATCGCGTCAATGCCATGCTGCGCGATCACGGTCTTACCGTGTTCGAGCCCGAGCTCGACCAGTTTTCGCAGGGCGGCGGCAGTATTCACTGCATGACCATGCCGCTCAGACGTGCCAGTCTGGCTTGAGGTCCTGCTCTTGCAGGGCAGGCAGAAGAACGGGAGATGACAAATATGGCGCCGCGTCTGGTGATCAGTGCCGATGGGCCGGAGGCCTTTGCCGGCTGGCGGGACTCATTTGCGGCCCATGCTCCCGATATCGAGATCCTGTCCTGGTTCGACCCTGACACCGCGCATGGGCAGGCCGATTATGCCCTTGTGTGGGAGGCCGATGATGAAGATCTGCGCCGCATGGGACATCTGCGTGGCATTCTCTGCACGGGCGCAGGGGTCAATCATCTGGTCAAAAGCCCCGATTTTCCCCGGCAGGTGAAGCTTGCTCGTATGGGTGGAGGCGATACGGCGGCGCTCATGGCCGATTATGTGCTCTGGGCCTGTATCGCCCTGCTGCGCGATGCACGCACGTGGGCCCTGCAACAGGCAGGTCATATATGGGCGCGCAATCTCGTGTCGCGCACGAGTGCCGAAACGGGCGTGACCGTGCTGGGCTATGGACAGATCGGTGCTGTCGTGGCGCAAAAACTGGCTCAGGCCGGGTTCAGCGTGTCGGCATGGCGTCGTTCCGCAGGCGCGACATCCGATGGAGCCGTCACGCTACATCATGGCGAAAAAGGGCTTCATGACGCACTCGGCACAGCCGATCTGCTGGTCAATCTTCTGCCGAGCACCCCACAGACGCGTCATATCCTTGATAGAGCGACGCTTTCGCGGCTTCGACGCGGGGCGGGGCTTATCAATGTCGGCCGTGGCGACCATCTGGTAGAGGCGGATCTTCTGGCCCTGCTCGAAAACGGCCATCTTTGCGGAGCCGTGCTCGACGTCGTGTCGCAGGAGCCCCTGTCTGCGGATTCCCCCTTATGGGATCATCCCGCCATTACGCTCACGCCTCATATCGCTTCGGAGGCGTCGCGCGAGGCACAGGTGCGCTATATTGCCGAGACGATACGCCAGATGGAGCGCGGCGAGACGCCCGCCCTGCTATTCGATCACGCACGCGGATACTGATGCATATGCCAATGCGCATAGTGCGCTTGCCGCCCCTATTGCGTGAGCGCTGCAAACGCGGCTGAAAGCGCCAGTAATCCTCAGGTGTTTTCGACCCTCAGGGGTTTTAGACGTTCGCGGCCGATGTGCTAGTCATGCGGGCAAAGACCGAGGAGGCATGATGCGCAAGGTTGTGATCAACAGGGCCTGTGATACGGAGCGCCTGGCTGCCTTCATGACGGCCAATGCGCATGTGCCCGACATCGAACGCATCGAGGGAACAGAAGGTCGCGAGGTGCCCCTCGATTCTCTGGTTGCGCGCGGCATTGCCGATGCGGGGCTCGTCTACTCACCGGGAGCAATCGGCGCAGCCCTGTCGCATCTCGGTTTGTGGAGCCGTGCGGTCCAGCAGAACGAACCTCTGATGATTTTCGAGGACGACGCCCTGCTATGCCGGAACTTCGAGACCGAGACGACAAGACTTGTCGCGACATTAGCGCCTGAATGGGATGTTGCCGTGCTGGGCTACAACTTCAATGCGCCCATCACGCTGGACGCGTTGCCGGGAGTAACGCGTAGCGTCGTTACTTTCGACGAAAAGCGCATGCAGAAAAATGCCTCGTCATTCACGACGCAGGACCGGCATGCGGCTTTTTTCCGTCTGCTGCAGGCATTCGGATTGTGTGCCTATGCTGTCTCGCCCAAAGGGGCACGCCGTCTTCTGGAATATTGTCTGCCCCTGCGCGCGCAGGAATATCAGCAGCTCGGCCTGGACCGCATGGTGCGCAATGTCGGGATCGACGTCGTAACGTCCTATTATTTTGCCCGGCTCGAGGCATATGGCGCGTTCCCGCCTCTTGCGCTTTCGCCCAATGACAAGACGGTATCGACCATCAGCCGCAAGCTCTGAATAAAATACGGCAGTAATGGCTGGATCAGCCGCGTCGCTCTGCAATCGCAGCGGCCAGCGTGGAGACAAGCACCATAGAGGCCGCGTTCGAACGAAAGCCCTGAAAATCGGCTTCATGCACTTCTAGCCACAGGCCGGATTGCGGAATGACGGGGCTGCCTGCGCTATCCGTCATGGAAATGACCGGCACCTGCCGGGCTTCGAGCGCATTGAACAGCTCGATCGTGCGCGGCGCATAAGCGGTATAGCTGAGTACGAGCGCAGCATCCTGCGGCCCGGCGTGCAGAAAGCTCTCTTCCTCCATACCGGTCTCAAGCCCGATAATCTGATGTCTGATATCCAGCTTCGCCAGAAGATAGGACAGATAGCGTATGACAGGCATCGACCGGCGCAGCCCGAGCAGATAGAGGCAGTCGGCCTGCGCCAGTGTCGTAACCGCCGCTTCGAGCCGGTCAGGTAAAAGATGCGCTTGCAGGGCATGTAGCGAGTCGAGCGCTGCTTCGTAAAAACCGTTGAAAATGACAGAAGCCTCGAGCGGCTCGCCATCCACGCGATGCAGGGCATTTACCCTGTCGCGATAGGTGACATTGCGCACGCGCAAGCGGTCGCGGAACACGGCCTGCATGTCCGAGAAACCGGCAAAACCCAGCGTGCGCGCAAAGCGGACCACGGTTGAAGGCTGCACACCGGCCTGACCTGCAAGAGAGCTCACCGTGCCCAGAGCGACTTCGTCAGGTGAGGCTGAAACGAAGTCGGCGAGCTGAACCAGTCGCTTGGGCAGATCGGCATAGCAATGGCGCAAACGCTGATGGAACGCATCGAAGTCGGATTGAGGGGGCGAAACGTCTTCGGAAATCTCGGTCAAGGCTGCGTCATCCGGAATGGGAATGAATATTCCATAACAGGGCCGTGGAGCATCGCGAAGGGCCACGCCCCCGGCGGGAGGGTCGTAGGCCCGAGTTAATCACATCCCCGTGCAAAATTAAAGAATATTAGGGAATGTACGTTCTATCGCGTGACCAAGAACAGAATGTATGTTCTTATCATGCGCAACGTAACATGCTGCAGGAGTCGGGGATGCGCGGACAGGATCTCGATATCGTCGCAATAGGACGTTCTTCAGTCGATCTTTATGGCCAGCAGATTGGCGGCCGTCTTGAAGATATGGCCAGTTTCAGCAAAGCCGTCGGTGGGTGCCCGGCCAATATCGCGATCGGCACATCCCGTCTCGGGCTGAAATCGGCCATTATTACCCGTGTCGGACATGAGCATTTCGGCCGCTTCATTACCGAGCAGCTGCAGCGCGAGGGTGTGTGCACCGATGGCGTGCGTGTCGATCCCGACCGGTTTACGGCGCTCGCTATTCTCGGTGTGCGCGACCGCGAGAATTTCCCCCTGCTTTTCTACCGTACCGATTGTGCCGATGCGGCGCTCGATGAAAACGATGTCGATCCGGCGCTGATTGCCCGCACCAGGGCGGTTGTCGTGACGGGTACGCATTTCTCGCGTCCTGAATCGGCCAAGGCACAGCGCAAGGCAATGGATCTCGTGCATGAGCATGGCGGCAAGGTCGTGTTCGATGTGGATTACCGCCCCAATCTCTGGGGTCTGGCAGGCATAGGGGATGGTGAATCGCGCTATGTAAAGTCCGACAGTGTCACCCGCCATCTGATGGAAATCCTACCGCATTGCGATCTGATCGTCGGGACGGAAGAGGAGCTGCATATTGCCGGTGGCAGCGAGAATACACTCGATGCGATCAGGGCCATTCGTGCCGTGTCGAAGGGTACGATCGTCTGCAAGCGCGGACCCATGGGCTGCGTGGTTTTCGAGGGCGCCATTCCGGACTCGCTCGATGACGGTATCTCGGGCCCCGGCTTTCCGGTTGAGGTCTATAATACGCTCGGTGCAGGCGATGCCTTCATGTCGGGCTTTCTGCGCGGGTGGGTAAAAGGCGAGAAAATTGCCGAGTGCTGTCGCTTCGCCAATGCCTGCGGGGCCTTTGCGGTTTCACGCCTGCTTTGCTCATCTGAAATCCCCACCTGGGAAGAGCTGAGCTATTTCCTCGAAAATGGCAGCAGCCAGCGCGCGCTGCGCCGTGACGAAACGCTCAATCATCTGCACTGGGTAACCACGCGCCGCGCGCAGGCCACACCCATCATGGCCCTTGCCTGCGATCACCGTTTGCAGCTGGAAGAAATTGCCGCAGCTGCCGGCGCATCGTTCGATCGCATTCCGAAATTCAAGCGGCTTGCCATCGAAGCCGCCAAAACCGTGGCCAAAGGCCGTCCCGGCTTCGGGGTGTTCATGGATGGACGCTACGGTCAGGATGCCCTGTTCGATGCCTCTCATGCCGGATTGTGGATCGCGCGTCCTATTGAAAAGACGGGATCGCGACCGCTCGATTTCGAGTGCGGCGGATCGCTCGGTGCGCATCTGGTCGAATGGCCGAGCGAACAGGTGATCAAATGCCTGTGCTTCTATCACCCGGACGATCCTGCGGAGCTGAAGCAGCGGCAGGAGCGTGAACTGATCCGCGCCCAGGATGCCTGCCGCAAGCTCGGCAAGGAAATCCTGATCGAGATCATTGCGGGCAAGAACGGTGTCCTGACCGTCGATACGGTCTCGTCCATTCTCTCTCGTCTTTACGATGTCGGCCTGCGCCCCGACTGGTGGAAGCTTGAGGGCCAGCGCAATCCGCAGGCCTGGGAGAAGATCGGTGCCGTGATCGAGGCGTGCGATCCGCATTGCCGTGGTGTCGTGATTCTCGGGCTCGATGCGCCAGCCGAGGAATTGATGGAGGCGTTTCGCGCCTCTGCCGCCACGCCCTGGGTCAAGGGTTTTGCAATCGGGCGCACGATTTTTGCCCAGCCGGCGCGTGACTGGCTGGCAGGCAAGACCACCGATGAACAGGCCGTGGCCGAAATGGCGCGGCGCTTCCAGGCTTTTGTCGAGGCCTGGCAATCGCGCGATCAGGCGGTTCTCGCCGGAACGTCCGCCTAACGCCAGAAAGAGTGAAACGTCATGAAAACGATCCGATTGACGATGAGTCAGGCCCTTGTGCGGGCCATGATGGCGCAGAAAACCGAAATCGACGGGCGTATCGAGCCTTTCTTTGCCGGTGTCTGGGCGATTTTCGGTCATGGCAATGTGGCAGGTATCGGCGAGGCCCTGCACGCCCAGCGTCATGGGCTGCCCACATTGCGCGGCCATAACGAGCAGGGCATGGTTCATGCCGCAACGGCGTTTGCCAAGGCGTCGCGTCGTCGTCAGGCGATGGCCTGCACCAGTTCCATCGGCCCGGGCGCATTGAATATGGTGACCGGTGCGGCTGTGGCTCATGCCAATCGCCTGCCAGTGCTGCTTCTGCCCGGTGATGTATTTGCCAACCGTATTCCCGACCCCGTCTTGCAGCAGGTGGAGGATTTCGGAGACGGGACAGTAAGCGCAAGCGACGCCTTCCGCTCCGTGTCGCGCTATTTCGACCGTATTACGCGCCCCGAGCAGATCATTCCTGCTTTTGCGCGTGCCATGACGGTCCTGACCGACCCTGCAGAATGCGGGCCGGTCACCCTGTCCCTGTGTCAGGATGTTCAGGCTGAGGCTTTCGATTATCCGGAGAGTTTCTTTGCCGAGCGCATTCATCGCATTCGCCGCCCTCTCGCTGACGACGTGGAGCTGGAAGAGGCGGTGGCGCTGATCGGCCAGTCGAAAAAACCGCTCGTGATTGCGGGCGGCGGCGTGCTCTATGCCGGGATCGAGAAGCAGCTTGCCGCTTTCTGCGCGGAAAAGGGTATTCCTGTAGGGGAGACACAGGCGGGCCGCTCGTCCTTGCCGACGTCGAACACGCTCAATATGGGGGGGATCGGCGTCAGTGGCAGTTCGGCTGCAAACGAGATGGCTGCAGATGCCGATCTGGTGATTGCGGTCGGCACGCGTCTGGCCGATTTCACGACCGGGTCATGGGGGCTCTTCTCCAATCCCGATATGAAAATCGTCTCGCTGAATGTGCAGCCGTTCGATGCGACAAAGCATCAGGCGCTGGCAGTAGTGGGCGATGCAGGTAGATCGCTTGCAGCACTCGAAGCCGGTTTGAAAAACTGGAAGGCTGCGCCTGAATGGACAGGCAAGGCCGAGCGTGCCTATCGCGCGTGGATGGAGATTTCGGCACGCTATCAGGCGCTGCCGGACGCCAGCCAGAAAACCCTCCCGACCGATGCGCAGGTTATCGGTGCCGTGCAGCGCGCAGGCAGGCCGACCGATACGGTCGTTTGCGCAGCAGGGGGGCTGCCTGCCGAGCTGCAGAAGCACTGGCAGGCGGAGCAGCCTGGCGGATATCATATGGAATATGGCTTTTCCTGCATGGGTTATGAGCTGGCTGGCGCGCTGGGCGTCAAGATGGCCTGTCCCGGTCGCGAGGTGATCGTGATGCTGGGTGATGGATCCTGGCTCATGCTCAATGCGGAAATCGCCACATCCGTCATGCTCGACCAGAAGCTGATCATCGTTCTGCTCGATAATCATGGCTATGGCTGCATCAATCGCCTCCAGCAGGAATGCGGTGGCGCGCCTTTCAACAATCTCTGGGAAGATTGCAGGCAGGTACGGCCTTTCAAGATCGATTTCGTTCAGCTGGCCCACGGTCTGGGGGCGCATGCCGAGAAAGTGCCCGATCTGCCCTCACTGACCGCAGCGGTCGAGCGGGCGCGGTCGGCTGACAAAACGACCGTCATTGTGATCGACACCGATCCGGCTCCGACCACGACAGATGGCGGGGCATGGTGGGATGTCGCCGTGCCTGAAGTTTCCGAGCGCGCTCAGGTGACGACGGCGCGTGAGGGCTACGAGCGCCAGCGCGGCACGCAGCGCATAGGCAACTGAAAATACGAGACGTTCAAAGGAGAGGGATATGACCATCAAGATCGGTGCAAATCCTATCATCTGGTCCAATGACGACATGCAGTCGGTCGGGGCCAGTACCACGCTCGAAATGTGTTTGGCCCAGGCCAGAAAGGCCGGGATACAGGGGATGGAGCTGGGGCATAAATTTCCCCAGACCGTCTCCGGGATGAAAGCGGCGCTCGACCCGTTCGGCCTGGAATTCATTTCGGGCTGGTGGTCGACCGAGCTGCTGACCCGCACGGCTGAAGAGGAAATTGCAGCCCTCAAGCCGCGTCTGGAACTGCTCAAGGGAATGGGATGCAAGGTCTGTATCGCGGCAGAAACGTCGAACGCCATTCACGGCCAGATCGACACGCCGCTTTCAGCGCGTCCGTTTCTTGAAGCAGGGGCATGGAAGGAATTCGCACGTCGCATGACGGTTGTGGCCGATTTCCTGTCCGATCACGGGATCGATCTCGTCTATCATCATCATATGGGCACAGTGGTCCAGTCGCGTGAGGATATCGCACGATTCATGGATCTGACCGGGCCATCGGTCAAACTGCTGCTCGATACGGGCCATGCGCTCTGGGGCGGGTCCGATCCTGCCGAGTTGGCGCGCAACTATCGCGAGCGTATTCGCCATGTTCACGGCAAGGACATACGCCCGTTCAAGCGTGCGCAGGCCGATGTATATGACTGGAGCTTCCTGCGCGCCGTACTCTCCGGTGTGTTCACCGTGCCGGGCGATGGCTGCATCGATTATGCCCGTGTCATGCGCGAACTGCCGGATTATTCCGGCTGGATCGTGCTCGAGGCCGAGCAGGACCCTGAAATTGCCAATCCGCTCGTCTATGCCCGTATGGGCCGGAATTATCTGGTCGATACGCTGATCGCGACGGGCCATATGACGGGGGGCGCATCATGAGTTCGAAACTTCTCCTGCATTCGCACAGGCGCGGCGATGCGAAATGTACCGTTTCCGTCACGCCGCAATCGGCCGGATGGGGCTATATCAGCTTCAATGTCCGCTCGCTCGAAGCAGGTGAGCAGGTATCCGATCGCACAGGGCCGAACGAGACCTGTCTCGTTCTCGTCAGCGGCAAGGCGCGCGTCATCGGAGCGGGTCAGGATTTCGGTGTGATCGGTGAACGTATGGACCCGTTCAGCGGGGCGCCGTACTCGGTCTATCTGCCTTCGGGTGCCGACTGGCGTGTCGAGGCCGAGACACCGGTCGAGCTTGCGGTCTGTGCATCTCCTGCCAAGGGGAAATATCCTGCACGCCTTATTCCCCCCGACGAAGTGGAGCAACTGACACGCGGAACGGGTACCAACCAGCGTTTCGTGCGCAACATCCTGCCTGACACCGCACCCGCCGAGACGCTTCTGGTCGTCGAGGTCGTGACGCCGGGCGGACACTGGTCCAGCTACCCGCCGCACAAGCACGATACGGATGATTTCCCGAACGAGACCTATCTGGAAGAGACCTATTACCATCGTCTGAAACGCGGCAGCGGTTTTGCGTTGCAGCGTGTCTACACGAAGGACGGGTCTCTGGACGAGGCCATGGCAATTGCCGATCGCGACGTCGTTCTGGTGCCGAAAGGTTATCACCCGGTCGGCGCGCCGCACGGTTTCGATCTCTATTATCTCAACGTCATGGCAGGTCCGCGCCGGGCATGGAAATTCTCCATGGACCCCGACCAGGCTCATCTGCCCTACTGATCCGCAAAACGGAGTTCCAGACATGACTCTCAAAATCGGTGTCATCGGCACGGGTGCCATTGGCGAAGACCATATCCGCCGGTGCATGCAGGCCCTTTCCGGGGCGGAAATCGTGGCGGTTACGGACGTCAATCTCGAACGCGCACGCGAAGTCGCCAGCCAGTATGCGCCCGGCGCCAAGGTGCCTGAGGATGGTGAATCCCTCATTGCCCTGCCGGAAGTCGAGGCGGTGATCGTCACCTCATGGGGTGGAACGCATGCACGCTATGTGCTCGAGGCCATACGCCACGGGAAATACGTGTTTTGCGAGAAGCCTCTGGCGACGACAGCCGAGGATTGCCTGAAAATCGTCGAGGCAGAGGCCGCCCATGGCAAACGTCTGGTGCAGGTCGGGTTCATGCGCCCCTACGATGCAGGTTATCGCGCGCTCAAGGCGCTGATCGACAAGGGCGAAATCGGCGAAGTGCTGATGATCCATGCTGCCCATCGCAACCAGCGCGTGGGAGCCAATTACAAGACCGATATGGGCATCACCGATACGCTCATCCATGAACTTGATGTTTTCCGCTGGATGCTGGGCGACGATTATGTCAGCGCGCAGGTCATTTTCCCGCGTCGCAGCGGCAAGGCCATGGAACATATGCGCGACCCGCAGATCGTGCTGCTGGAGACGAAAAAAGGCATCCGCATCGATGTCGAGATATTCGTCAACTGTCAGTACGGATACGACATAAAATGTGCCGTGGTAGGCGAGCTGGGCGAGGCCAGTCTGCCCATGCCCCCGGCCGTCGAGCTGCGCAAGTCTGCAGCGCTGTCGACCGAAATCATGACCGACTGGAAAGAGCGCTTCATTGCCGCTTATGACGTCGAGCTGCAGGATTTCATCAACGGCGTGAAAGCCCGGAAGCTCAACGGAGCGACCTCCTGGGACGGCTATTGCGCATCGGTCGCCGCCGATGCCTGCGTGAAGGCACAGGAAAGCGGCAGGATCGAGCCGATCGCCATGCAGTCCCGTCCCGCACTCTACAACGCCTGAGAGCCAAGACCATACAGGAGCATTTCGAACGCATGAGAGCCTGACGGATCTGCCTCGTCACGACGTGACCGGGGTCAAAGGCAGCGCAGGGCGCACGAGGTCCAGACAGGCTCTTTTCACTTCATTCAATGACTGTCTCGCCCGGCGATAAAGCGCCGGGACAGGAGAACATTCCATGAAAAGAGTAAAAGACGTCGTCATGGTGTCATCTGAGCGCCATGATGTGGGCTATGTGCTGCGCATCTGCGCGATTGCAGCACTCGGCGGTATTCTGTTCGGCTACGACACCTCGGTTATTTCCGGGGCGATTTCACCGCTTCAGGAATATTTCCATCTTTCACCGGCCCAGACGGGCTGGGCCGTTTCCAACGTCGTGATCGGCTGCATGGTCGGCGCCATGATTTCCGGCACGATGGCCGACCGGCTCGGTCGCCGCATGACGCTGTTCATCTGTGCTCTTCTGTTCAGTCTGCAATCCGTCGGCACGGCGCTGGCGACCGATTTCACCTGGTTCGTGGTTTATCGCATGCTTGGCGGTATTGCCGTGGGCGTGGCTTCCGCCGTTTCCCCCATGTACATGTCAGAGGTTTCCCCCAAAGACATGCGTGGCCGTGCATTGAGCATGGAGCAGTTTGCCATCGTGTTCGGTCAGGTGGTCGTTTTTATCGTCAATTATCTGATTGCCCGTTCCGCCACACCGGAATGGCTGCTGGATATGGGCTGGCGCTGGATGTTCGGTTCCGAGATCGTGCCCTGTATCCTGTTCTGTGCGACGATCTTCTTCATTCCTGAGTCGCCGCGTTGGCATGTGCTCAAGGGCCGTCACGACGAGGCCCTGAAGACACTCTCGCGTATCTCGAACGAGCATCATGCGCGCAATCTCCATGCAGAAATCAGGCAGTCTCTTGGGGCGGTCGAGAACACGTCACTCGGCTTTGGCAGGGTGCTGGGTGATGCGCGTGCGCGCTGGATCATTTTCGTGGGTGCCAGTATCGCTGCATTGCAGCAGGTCACGGGCATCAATGTCATGATGTATTATGCGCCTCTGGTGCTCAAATCCACCAGCGGTAGCCTTCAGGCTGCCCTGTTCCAGACGATCTGGATCGGTTTTGCGCTTTTGGCAGGCTGCATCATCGGCGCCTGGATTGTCGATCGTCAGGGCCGCAAGCCGCTGATGCTCTGGGGATCGATCGGTATGGTGGTCGGGCTTCTGGTCGTATCGTGGGGGCTGTATACGCAATCCACGGGGCTTATGGCGCTGACCGGCATGCTTGTGTTCATGCTGATGTTCGGTCTGTCATGGGGGCCGGTATGCTGGATCCTGATTTCTGAAATCTTCCCCAACCGTTTCCGTGCAGTGGGCATCAGCCTTGCCGTGACCTCGCAATGGGGCATGAATTTCGTCGTCAGCCAGTTTTTCCCGATGCTGAGCGAAAACAAATACCTGTCCGAGAATTTCCACGGTGCATTCTCCATGTGGCTTTTCGCCATTCTGGGCCTGTTCGCGCTGTGGTTCGTCATGAAATACGTGCCGGAAACCAAGGGTGTGTCTCTGGAAAAAATCGAGGATACGATGATCAATCATCGCTCCCTGTCTGCGACGGCCTCGTCGGTAGCCAATAACTCGACCCGTCACGTCTGAGGAGAGCGGATCATGCGTAAATCCCTGCGTATCGGGCTGATTGGCACAGGCTTCATGGGCAAGGCTCATGCCCTGTCCTATCAGGCAGCGGGCAATGTCTTCGACGATATATCCCGCCCCGTTCTTCATGCCGTGGTGGATATCGACGGCGCACGCGCTGCACAGTTTCGCAACCAGTTCGGTTTTGCAAAAGCCATGACGGACTGGCAGGAACTGGTGCAGGATCCTGAAATCGATGTCGTGTCCATTACGACACCGACCCTGTTCCACAAGGAGATGGCGCTTGCCGCCATCGCTGCCGGCAAGCATGTGCATTGTGAAAAGCCTCTGGCCATCAGCGCGGCTGATGCACAGGAAATGATGCTGGCTGCCGAGCAGGCCGGTGTGCGCACGGCCAGTGGGTTCAATTATCTCAAGAACCCTCTGCTCAGATATGCGCGTGAGATGATTGCTTCCGGCGAACTGGGTGAAATCACCGATTTCAATGGCATCCATGCCGAGGGCTTCATGTCCGATCCGCAAACGCCCTGGTCATGGCGTTGCGATCCGGCGGGTGGACAAGGGGCGATTGCCGATGTCGGCAGTCATATCATTGCCATAGCGCGCTATCTCATGGGGCCTGTCACGCAGGTTTTCGCCCAGCTGGACACGCCTGTCGCATCCCGTCCGGTCAAAGCCGGAGCAAGCGAGCGCAAGCCGGTTGGCGTGGACGATATTGCACGCATGATTGTCTCGTTCGAGCGGGGGTGTTCAGGTGTATTGCAGGCCAACTGGCTGGCGACAGGGCGTAACATGCAGCTCGCCTTTCAGATTTCGGGCAGCAAGGGCAGTCTCGTTTTCGATCAGCAGCGCATGAACGAACTGCAGTATTTCAAGGCTGGAGAAGATCCGCGTTCGAGCGGATTCCGTCTGATCGAATCAGGACCACAGCATCCGCCCTATGGCGCTTTCTGCGTGGCGGGCGGGCATCATCTGGGTTTCAACGATCTCAAGACCATAGAAATGGCCGAGTTCATCAGGGCAATCGACCGCGATGAGCCCGCCAGTCCCGATTTTCGCGAGGCGTGGGAGGTGCAGCGTCTGATCGATGCCGCTGTGATGTCTCACAAGGATAGAGCCTGGCTGACGCTGTGACAGCTGATATCGAGAAAGCTGCCTTGTGACAGTGGGGCATGAAGGCCCTGGACAGGGCTACTATCGAAGGTGAAGGAAAAACAATGCCGCTCCTGCATTTTCATGTCGTCGAAGGCCGAAGCGAAAGCGATATCAAGGCCATGCTCGACGCCGCTCATGAGGCTATGCTCGAAACCTTCGAGGTGCCTCGTGGCGATCGCTACCAGATTGTCTCGGAGCATAAAAAGACGCATCTCATTGTCGAGGATACGGGTCTGGATATACCGAGGACGGACAAGGTATTACTTCTGCAAATGTTCACCAGACCGCGTGGTGACAAGAAAAACGAAGAGTTTTATAAAAATCTGACAGACAGACTTCAGAAGATCTGTAATATGGCGCCCTCCGATGTCATGATTTCCGTTGTCGAGAACAACGATGCCCATTGGTCGTTCGGACATGGGCGGGCGCAGTTTCTGACCGGAGAACTATAGGCCTTCGATGCCGGTGGAGTGACCCGTATGGCCCCCGAGACCCATTCCAGATCCTGCACTCCTTCAGAACAGGAGGCGGCAGTCGGCACAAACCGGCCGGCTTTTCCTCTGGCTGTCTGTGCTGAAATGCAGTTTCTCGACATGCCTATGGTCGAGCGTGTCAGGCATATTGCACGCGAAGGATTTCTGGTCGAAATCTGGGACTGGACGCGGCACGATCTCAAGCGTCTTGCCGCAACGGGCGCGGAATTCTCGTCCATGACCGGTTATGTCAGCGGCACGCTTGCCGATGATGCCGGTGCGCAGGAGATGCTGCACAGTGCCGCCTTGTCCATACGGGCAGCGCAAGAGTTGGGCGCACCCAGACTCAACCTACACGGGACCGGTCTCGACCCACAGGGATTGCCGGTCAAGCCCTGCGTGACGGGCGCCACCGGTGAGATGTGGCTTAAAGCACGCGATACCCTGTGTCGTCTGGCCGAACTGGGTGCCAGACACGGCGTGACGTTCGTTCTGGAAAACCTGAACGCCTCGGTCGATCATCCCGGTGTTCCATTCGGCCGTGCGGAGGAGTGTCTGGCGCTCGTGCGCTCGGTCGATCATCCATCCCTGCGTCTGATGCTCGATCTTTACCACGCACAGATCGGGGAGGGGAATCTGATTGCCCTGATCGAGCGCGCCATGCCTTATATCGGTGAAATTCAGGTGGCCGATGTTCCCGGCCGCTGCGAGCCGGGAACGGGTGAAATAAACTATCCTGCAATAGCCCGCGCGCTGCAGCGCCTTGATTATCGCGGTGTTATCGGACTGGAATCCTGGGCGGAAGGCGGCCAGAGCGATCGCGCGCTCGAACGCTTCGCCGCGTCTTTCACGCTCTGACAGGCAGGCCTTTCCTCTAGCCTTTGACCAGTTTCATTTCACCATGCTTGATGATGAATCGAGCCATATCCTGCACGGCACTCAAAGGATCGCGCACGTTATCGAGACCTTTCAGAGCGATTTCAGCTCTGTCGCGTCTGAAATCGGCCAGTATGTAGCCTCGTTGTCGACTGTCATAATAATGGATGTCGGGATTGAGTGGCAGGACGGAGGTAATCGCTTCGAATGACGGCCCTGGCGATGTAATGGATGTACCCAGAAATTCTGTCGCGATGACAGGAGAGCGTGGGTCATGTGCCCTCTGTCGGATCTCGCTTGCAAAATGCGCATGATAATCCCCACTAAAGATAACCGGTGATGGTGCCTTTGTGTCAGCAAGCAAATCCATCAATCTGTTGCGCGCACTTTGAAATCCATCCCAGCTATCGGTCCAGTATCGATAATGGCCGGGTTCATGATCTGGCGCGCGGAGCGACGCGACCATCAGATCCTGAGCTAGGATCGTCCAGAGCGTATGATGTTCTTTAAGTTGACGATGCAGCCATAATTCCTGATCGCGTCCGAGAAAACTGCGTCCTGGATCGAAGAGGTCCCGACAGCTATCGGCCTCCATATGTCCTTCGCCGCCATATTTACCGGTCGGACAGGGCTGCTGCGAACGGTATTGGCGGCCATCCAGTAGATCGATCGAAGCAAGATCGCCATAATAAAGGCGTCGATAGAGCTGATAGACATTTCTGTTGCGTCGTAGCTCCGGGCGTACAGGCATGTTTTCGAACCAGGCTTGATAGGCTGCCGCGCGTCGAGCGGCAAAGGCCGGCTGTGTTTCATTCTTGGCTGCGGAAAAAAGCCCTGAATAATCGTCTTCGACTTCGTGGTCGTCCCATATGCAGAGCCACGGCGCTACGCGGTGCGCGCGCTGGAGGGCGGTATCGGTTTTCTGTATAGCATAACGCCAGCGATAATCGGCAAGGCTGTAGGCAAGGGGCGCGCCATAAGCGCGTATCGCTTCATGCAGGCGTCTTGGGGGCGCGTTGTGTTCATAGATGTAGTCGCCCAGGAAGGCGACGAGATCTGGTCTGTCATCTGCCATACGATCATAGGCAGCGTAATAGCCGAACTCGTAATGCGCACATGAGGCAATTCCTAGTCTCAGCGAGTCGATGCGTTGCGAACGTCGCGGTAGGGATACGGTCCGTCCGACCGGTGACGCACAGCCACGGGCAAGAAAGCGGTACCAGTAGGGACGGCCAGCCGCCGGCAGGCGAGGCACGACATGAATGGAATAGCCAGCCTCTTTTCGTGCAATCGTATGACCTGAGGCTACGAGACCGGTCATGTCGGGATTGAGTGCGATTTCCCAGATCACCGGTACCGCCTCAGGAAGATCGGGTTCCGCTCCAAATACGAGCGGCAGTGTACCAAGGCGCGTCCAGATCACGACGCTATCGGTATCGGGGTCGCCGCTCGCGACCCCGAATGGAAAACATGAGGTGCCCTGGTCTAGGCTTGTTGCCCGCACCAGAGAGGGTTTGGCTATGCAGAGCGAGGCACCGAGGCCTAGAGCGGTACGTCTTGGAAGGAGCATGAGTCGCGCCTTTTGTTTTGCCCCGACCGGGCGAGAAAACGGGTGTCTGGATATGAGAGGGCGGCGGGTCCCCTCACGGAGTGGGAAGGTCACAAATCGCCTCGAACGCGCAGGAGCCAAGTGGCGGGCATACCTGCAAGTGCAATATTATCACCACTGATGAAGCGCCCGCGTGTCACATCATATTGTTTGTCTGTGATGTTTCGTCCGATCGCCTCGACCTTCCAATGACCCTTGCGTGGCGCGAAGGCGATGTAGCCACCCCATAAAGTATATCCAGCCAGATCGTTGATAGGGGTTAGAAAGCGTAGCGAGGTCCGTAGGCTGTAATCGAGCCCTCCCGTCAGGTCGTAACGCCCGAGGCGCCATGTATAATCGACTGACCCATTGGCCGTGAAACTCGGTACCGAGATTTTCTGTCCAGCGGCATCGCTCATGATGCCCTGCCAAAGTCCATCCACCTTGACGACCTTGGTGATCGTGCTGAATTTGTCGTAGGCGCCAGTAACATAAGCGCCGGATTGAGCGATGCGTAATCTTTCGATCGGCGACCACTCGACCTCATATTCGCCGCCGTATTCGTGTGATCTGGGTGCATTCACATAAACGCCGATTGCACCGCTGATCGGACTCACGGTCTGCGATTGAACCTGACGGTTGAAATAATCGTAGTAGAAAAAATCTGCGTTGATCTTCAGATTGTACTCTGGCAACACAAGCTTGTTGCCAAGTTCGAAAGCATAGAGATTCTCAGGCTTGAACGGCGTCGACATATCACGAGCGTTGCTGGTGTTGTAAACAGTGTAGCCGCCCGATTTTATGCCTTTACTGAAGGTAAAATAAAGCATATCGCGAGAAAACGGTGTGTATTGCAGGATAAAACGCGCAGACGGAAGCGTGTAGGACAGGCTGCGCTTGTCAACGATATTGTTTGGGTTGGTTACAATATTATTGACGATGTAATGCGCATAGAGGTTATTCAGGTCACGTTTTTCATGCTCGATGCGAACCCCTCCCACAATTTGGAAAGCATGTGTGACGTGATAGGTGGCCTGACCGAAACCGCTGATCGTATTCACGACCTGAGAATAGCGTACATCGCCATTGGTCTTGTTGAGATCGACAAAGCCGGACTGATAGCGGTCGTTGAGCCACTGATAGCCATAGAAAACACCGCCGATCCATTCGAGGCGGCTCTTGCTGTTCGAAGAGACGCGGAATTCCTCCGATACGACATTGGCACGTGTCCTGAATGAAACGTCGGCGATCGCCTTCGATGATCCGTCGAAATTGTTATATTCGTTGCGTTTCATGTTATCGAAGCTCGTCAGGTTCACGAGTGTGATCCTGCGCAGCTTCTTTTGCACTCTGAAATTAAGCCCGCCCATATCGAGATGGCTGTAGGGCGTAGCACCCGGTGTAATGCCTATCTGGTCGGCGAAGGACTGTGATGTCCCCCATAAGGTCTGGTAACGGTCGGGTGAAACCGGGATCGGATTGGTTGTGCTCAGTGCAGTGATAGGCGACCAAGGATGGACGCCTGTTCCATCGGAGCGATCGCGATTACCATGCAAATTGAAAAGGATTTGCCAACTTTCGTCCGGATGAAAATCCATGAGGAGACGGGCTGCCCCACGATTGGCGTCGCCAAGCCATTCTCGTTTTTCTGGATTGTACTGCCATGCGCCGCCTTGCTGTGTCTGACCGGCCAGTCGGACGCTTAGCTTCTCGTTGATCGGTCCGGAAATATAACCATCTACGGTTGCGGCATTGAAACGCCCGTCCTGCGCCGCAATTCCTGCCTGGAAACTGTCGGTTGGCCGATTTGTGATATAATTGATCGCACCGCCCGTCGTGTTGCGTCCATAGAGCGTTCCTTGAGGGCCTCTCAGAACTTCTACGCGCGCCATGTCGAACATCTGCCCATTGGTTCCAAGTGGAACGGGATTGGAGACCTCATCGACGTAGATGCCGACTGTCGGGGAGTTGTTGCTCGAATACCCGCTGAACCCGACGCCGCGAATGGTGTAGGTGAATTGTCCGCTGCCGTAGGAGGGCTGGATCTGCAACGACGGGGTAACATATTGCAGGTCGAAAACGGAAGTAATGTTCCGGTTTTCCAAGGTTTTGGCGCTTACCACACTGATTGAGGTGGGGACTGTCTGCGCCGTTTGCGTTTTACGGTCTGCCGTCACAAGAATGGACTCGATTCGTCCATCCTTGTGCGGCGCTATGGGTTTCGCTGCTGCTGTTGTCTTGTCGGGAATGGTGCGCTTGGCTTTTAGTGGTGCCGCGGATGGGGTGAGCGGGAAAAACGCTACTGTCAGTGTTGCGCACAGAATTCCGGCGCGCATATCCAGATATGTCATGATCCGTATAGTCCGTTGTGAATTACGGAACTACGATAAATATAATTTCTATATATTATTGTGATATTGAAAAGAAATTATCGTTTCCTTTCATTTCAAGTAGTAAATATCATCATAAACACGGTATACTTCATAAATGACACGAGCCCCCCAAAAGAGCCTGCGTCAGAAAAAATATGCAGGCGTATGCGTTAATGAGAATAATTCTTATCTATAAATAACAAGAGATGTTTGTGAGGCGCTGGATCTGATAAGAAAGTTCAATAAGAACTGCCGGGAACCCCAGCGTGCAGGAATCATTATGACTGTATTATCTGCACATCCCGGAGTGATTTCTCATGTCTGACGACCATATCAAACCCACGACGACCGATGCCGGCGCCCCCGTTGCCAGTACCGAGTATTCTCTGAGCGTCGGTGCTGATGGTCCGATTGTGCTGCACGATCACTATCTGATCGAGCAGATGGCGACCTTCAATCGTGAGATGATCCCGGATCGTCAGCCTCATGCAAAGGGCGGTGGCGCGTTCGGTCATTTCGAGGTCACGCATGATGTCAGCGCCTACACAAAGGCGAAATTCCTGCAGAAAGGACAGAAAACCGAGGTTGTTGCGCGATTTTCGGAAGTGGCAATCGAATCTGGTGGTGCGGATACGCTGCGCGACCCTCGTGGGTTTGCGCTGAAATTCTACACCGATGAGGGTAATTTTGACATGGTGGGTAACAACACCCCCGTGTTCTTCATGCGCGATCCGATGAAATTCCAGCATTTCATCCACTCGCAAAAGCGCCGCGCCGATAATGGTCTGCGCGATAACGATATGCAGTGGGATTTCTGGACTCTTACGCCTGAATCGGCGCATCAGGTTACATGGCTGATGGGTGATCGCGGTATTCCTGAGAGCTGGCGTCACATGGATGGTTTCTCCAGCCATACCTATATGTGGGTCAACGAGGCAGGCGAGCGCTTCTGGGTCAAATATCACTTCAAGACCGATCAGGGCATCAAGTGCCTGACACAGGACCAGGCCGACAAGCTGGCTGGCAGCGACCCCGACTACCATCGTCGTGATCTCTATGAAGCCATCAAGCGCGGTGAAAATCCGAGCTGGACGCTCAAGATGCAGATCATGCCCTATGAGGATGCCAAGACCTATCGCATCAATCCGTTCGATCTCACCAAGGTCTGGTCGCAGAGCGAATATCCGCTGATCGAAGTGGGAAAGCTCACGCTCGACCGTAATCCGACCGACTTCTTCGCACAGATCGAGCAGGTGGCATTCGAGCCGAACAACTACGTGCCGGGCACGGGGCTTTCGCCTGACAAGATGCTTCTGGCACG